>PVKS010039807.1:0-17014 GCA_004027875.1 Aplodontia rufa | reverse complement strand
CAGCCTTCGAAGGTAAATGGATGGCTATGGAAGAGATCATGCTGAGTAAAATCAGCTTAACCCAGAGATCTAAGGGTCGATTGTCTCCACTCATCTGTGGAGGTGGGGACTAGACCCTGGACAATGAGAAAGTTGGTCTAGTAGCATGAGTTAAATCCAGATAAGATGTAATGCTTTACAATCTAATACTTTTTTTAGAATTATAATGGGAAGGGGAAGGGAGGGATAAGGGAGGGTAATTGAGGGGGCACTCCTGGGGTTAATTGCAATATCCAGAATATATGCATATTTTATACACATTTTATATTATTTTGTTAAAATCTTGTAAGGTTGCTCAAAATAAAAAATTAAAATAAAAAAGAAATCAAATTCCTTGTCTGGGGGCTGGAGCAGTAGCTCAGCAGTTACAGTGCATGCCTGACATGCACAGGGACCTGGTTTCAAACCCCAGCAGTACATACACAAATAAATGTCCAAGAAACAAAGGCCAGATGAAAAAATAAAATTGATTCTTTCTCTCTCACTCTCTCTTAAAAGAAAAAAAAATCCTGAGGCTGGAGGAGTGGCTTGGCAGTTACAGCTCTTGCCCAGCATGCAGGGGTATGCAAAGCTCAAACCCCAGCACCACATATGCAACTAAGAGTCAGAGCATGGAAAACCACATGAAAAACTAAATAAAAAAACTGATTCTGTCTCTCTCTCTCTCTCTCCTTCTTTCTCTCACTGTCCCTCTCTTTTTAAAACAAATCCTTGTCTGTATGATTTATCAAAATGAACCCAACTACTATGTATAATTCTAATGACCTAATAAAAAATTCCTAAACGAAAGAGTGAATGAAACATATAGTCCAGTGTATCCTCCAGAGTATGAATTTCAAAGAATATTAATCCATTTATTTTTCTCTCTTCTTGATGTTTATTAAAATTAATGGAGTGGTACATAGCATATGTTACAGGTATGAAAATTGAAAAAAAAGACAGAGGTAAAAAAATACCTTAAAATACAGGCTGGTAATACAAATGCATCGAGGTTTTTATTGGATTTTATGATTAGTTCTTGATAGAAAAGGAAGAGAAAACCAAAAATTACTGGAATGATTAGGCTCAAGAACTGTATTACCTGAAAAGAAAGTAAGATTAGGAAGTATTTTCTGTGATGAATTTCATCTATTAAGAGGATATCCAAGAGGAAACTTGTTGAGTAAACTTTGCATATATTATAAATTTGCATATTGTACCCAATTGAATCATGAGGGTAGAAGCATTTTTTTTTAGTAAATAAATATGTTTGTAGGCTAAATTAGATGGTTGACAACCAAATCCTATATATCCCCACATAGAGGAAACAGGAATTAGAGAATTAAAAGAATACCCATCACTAAAATAATCCTACATGTGTGTTTTGTCAAAGAAAAGAAAGTCTAGCAATGAAGATTTACAGGGACAAAATAAAAATATCCAAAATTTATAAGGCATTATAAATGTGCCACATACTTCTCTCTGTTTTGGATTCGAATAGCTAAGGCTGGTCCAGAATGGTCTCAAATGAAACTGGGCTAGTCCATCAGACCATCTGAAATTTATTCACAAGCAGGTTTAGAATTCCAGGAAACAACCAAGAAATGTCAGATGTTTTGAGATCTAAGATCCAAACTGGCTGAACTTGGAGTCTCCTCATTCTGTGAGCTAAAGAAAGTTGCTAAGGCAGGCAAATGCAAGGACAGTGAGATAGGTTCCACCTCTTGATGGGAGGAGATTGCAAAATCACATTGGAGAGGACACCTTGAAAGGAAGCCCTTGGCTGAGGCATTAATTACCAATCAACCTTAAAAAGTGAAAAGTTCATAATAGTCAAAAACACTTCTGCAAGAAGGGGTTCAGAACTGAACAAGGAAATATCCTATTTGGAATTTATGTCATTAAATTAGAACCTTTGGTTAGCTGTAGGAATTTCGAGTGCAGACTACCTGTGTAGCACTGTGTTACATGTTGGAGACAGATAAGAAGGCAGCACTCCTGACCACTTTCCAAGGGAGAACAGACAGGCCAATGACTGTTTATACTGGAGTACAGGCACAGTAGGAACATGGAAATCTGTCAAGTGACATCCAAGCAAAATCTTGTAGTATGAGAGTATGGTAAGGACAAAATATGGAGAGGAAGAGTCAAACAGACACAATGAAATAAGAAAGATGTCTAGATACTGTTTTCTTTTGGTCTGTCCTAATAGCCTGAGACCTATGTGGGGGCCACATTTTATAATATTAATTACTCGTTTCTTTCTTGTCTTTTTACCAGGCTCTGTTCCAACCTCTTTTCTTCATACCCTGGCCACCACTGCACTGACCCTATCTCCGGTTACTATTGTTGAATATGAACCAGGTGACTTTCCCTCTAGTCACTTCATCTCTCTCTAATCTTGTGCCTCCAGTGTTCATCAGTGTGTTTATATTTACCTCTCCTTGGCTTATGCTTCTGTAGACTTCAGAGAAAAGAAAGAACTTTGTGTTTCATTGTTCACAAGAATAAGCAACACCAGCCAGGTGTGGAGGCACATGCCTGTAATTCCAGCAACTCAGGAGGCTGAGGCAGGAAGATGCAAGTTCAAGGCTAGCCTCAGCAACTGAGTGAGACCCTGACTAAAATAACTAACTAAATAAAAAAGGACTGGGGATGTAGCTCAATGGTGAAATACTTCTGAGTTCAAACCCTAGTACCAATTAAAAAAAAAAAAAGCAAGACTCCCAATTACTATTCTTGAAAGTACCAGTAATTTAAATTCAAATTCTTATTATGATGACCCCAACCCTCCCAAAATCCAGAAACTAATGCCAACTTAATGCTAAAACAATGCTAGAAAATTTTCCATAGGCTATAATTTATTTTTCAGTTCTTTTTTTTAAGAGAGAAGGGGCAAGAGAGAGAGAGAATATCAATTTTTATTGAGTTTTTCACATGGCTTTCATTGCTCTGACACTTAATTGTGTACGTGGATGCTGGGGTTTGAACCTGTGTACTTACTCATGCCGGGCAAGCTCCTTAATCACCAAGCCAACACTCCAGTCCCTATTTTTCAGCTCTTTAAAAGGAATGGACTTATAAAGGACCATAGGCAAATGGTCTTTAATAATAAATAAAATAAAATAAAGTATACAAGGTGTAGCATGAAAACAATTGTAGGTACCTATAATAAGCACTTTTGTCTATAAAGTTGCATAATGAAACACAAACTCTGCTAATTTCATTAGGGATCTATTAAGCTAGCAGGACTCTAATACACAAATGGAATAATTGTCTTCATCAACAGCAGGAGGACAATTTACCAGAAGAAGAAACCATTTAGATGGCACAATTAAGTTATATGTCTTCTCCTTTACTTCCAGATAAATTAAAAAGATGAGCATTAATGTTATTTATGACTTTCAGAGTTTTCCCTGATTTTCTCTTCTTGCCGAGATTCAACATCACTTATTGCCAAGTCCCCTTTGTGTATCAGACACTCTCAGCTACCTATCCAACAACCATTGCTCGTCTCCTCCTTCCTTAGTAACACTGGCCCCAGTCCTAGCCCCAGCAGTGGAGCTTGATTCACCTAGCCATTCCCCCTTGGCATGAACATAGGATGTGATGTTTTTCCCCCCATGAGACAGAAGAGGAAGTCTATAAGAGACTTCTAGAAGTTTCTATGGTTATAAGAAGTATGGAAAGATGGTTGTACTTCTACTGTATCCACTGTGACTCTATGTGACAACTGGGACTGTACCAACAATCTTGTAACCATGAGGGAAAGAAGCCAGCAAAGACAAGACAGAAAGAACCTAGGTCCTTGATGATTCATGGTATCCCTTAATAAGACAAGTTTGGAGCATCCCTACCCTCAAAAATTTAAAAACAAAAATCTTATTTGTTGTCTATGACAGAAAGCATTAAAACAAAATAATACACTCTAGCTACAAACTTCTTCATTATGAATTCTTGTAGGACAAAATTTGGATAGATCAGGTTATACATCAAATTGCTCAGTATTTAATACAGAGAACTCAGCACTATATAATAATGAGGTCTTTATAATTAAATTATCTAACACAAATCAATTCAGACAAACCAACCCTATTAGACAGATGGGTCTTCAAAATACTGATATTACTATACTGAAATATTTTAACTTTAGCAATTACAGAGACAAAACAATGATGAAAAGTTGTAATAAATTAATGATTTCAAGCAGTAAAACTTGTTCTAGGTATATAACCAAACAGATGAAATCACTACCTCAAAATCTGCACTCTTACATACATTGCAGTATTATTCATAATAGTCATGATATGAATACAACCTAAGTGCATTTCAATAGATGAACGGATAAAGAAACTGTGATGTACATATGTAAGTGGAAAGAAGAAATACAAATGATCAAAAATGCATGAAAACATGTTCAACATCTGTACCCATCAAGCAAATGCAAGTCAAACTACACTGAGATCTCATCTCATTCTAGTTAGAATGGCAATCATCAAAAATACAAATAATAGTAAATGCTGGTAAAGATATGTGAGGAAAGGAACACTGATGCACTATTGTTGAGATTGTAAATTCATGCAACCAGAGGGAGACCAGGGTGGAAGTTCTTCAAAAGAGTAGGAATGAAAATATTGTATGACTCACCTATATCATTCCTTGCTATTTATGAAAAAGTAAATAAAGTCATCATGCTATAGCCATACATGCATACCTATATTGATAGCAGCACAATTGATAATAGCCAAATCATGGAATAAGTCTAGGTATCCATCAACAGATGAATGGATAAAGAAAATGTTTCTATGAGCTTCACATAACCATAAAGAAAAACAAAATTATGTCACTGCAGGAAAATGGATGGAACTGGGCAACATCATGCTTAACAAAATAAGACAAACTTGGAAAGTCAAGATACATGTTCTCTCATATGTGGAAGCTAGAGTGAAAATACAGAAAAAAGGCAGAGGGTCTCAAGAGGGAGACCAGTAGAACAAAGAAAGGGAATCAGGGAAAAGGAAGAGGAGAGAGAAAGAACAAGTATAGGGGAATGAACTTGACCAAATTATTCTAAATACATGTACAAATATCTCACAAAGAATCCCAATTATGTGTAATTATGATTCACTAATAAAAATTTTGTTTAAAATAAAAATAAAAAAGAGAACATCATGCTAAGTAAGATAAGCCAGCCTCAGAAAGTCATATAGTTTCTCTCATATATGGAAGCTAGAGAGGAAAAAGAAGTAAAAGAGGGGATTCATGAAAATAGAAGGGAGACCAATAGAGGACTAGGGCCAAAGGGGAGGAGAAGGGGAGGGTACTAAGAAGTATGGGGAAATTAACATAACCAACTTATGTTACGTGCATGCATGAACATATAACAATGAATCCCTCTGTTATATAAAATTACTATGCGCCAATAAATTTTTTTTTAGTTATCTCTTAGGACTCATACAGGTCTTAAAATAACTTGAAATAATGCATGTGATATCCTGGCACATAGAAAGTGCTCAATGTTGCAGGCCATCATTCTTGTGTTTCCTTTAATTGGTATTAATTTATAATTTCTTAAAGAGAGGCTCTCCTGAATCTATGAAAATAGATCTTCAACCCCTAAAGTTGCTTTGGTTATAACAGACTTTTGAGCTCAACACAGAATAAAATTCCAGGGATTCACTGGAAGAAGAGCAGCAGAGACTACTCTCTTTGAAATTCTCACTTGTCCTTACTGTTTATAACCAAAATGTTGTAACTGTGGCTATTGCTATTTACAAGGCAGCCATAAAATACCAGTGCTGTGATGGCAAAATAGGGGATTCTGAGTTCTGGTAGAAAATCCCACCCAGAGCAAAGTACCACACATAGGGTTATAAGTAAATGCTGCCAATGCTGGCCTTACGTTTGGCTCCATCACCCTTACCTCTTGGAGCTTCCTATAAAATAAAGGAATTGGGAAAGATGATCTTTGCAGCCTTCTGAACTCTCTGCATTTCATCCTTATTGCCACAGATAGAGGATAGACTGCATGTGTCAATCATTTCCTAAGAACTGGGCTAAGTACTCTATGTTCTAGACCCCATATAATCATCCCAATAGCCCTATGGGGCAGTTATTCTTTTCCTCATTCTAACAATAGAAAACTCAAGCTAAAGAGGTTAGTGATTTTCCCAGCATACCAGCTGGAATGTTTATAACTTCCTATTTCTGTTGGCTTATTCTAGTCACCAACAAATGGCTAAGTATGGAACAAGTCTGAAACAGGTCATGATGCATCCCAGTGTTATTTTGCTCTCAGAACTACAGGCAAGTGAGCAAAGTCCACATATCTTCTTCTTCCAAATAATAATAATAATAATAATAATAATAATAAGTAATAATAATAAAATGTCATTATGTCATGTTTGTCAATTATAAGTAAAAAGTTTCAAGATCAATTTTCTATTTTAAGTATCCCTTCCTAAATCAATATATACAGGTTCGCTTACCTAGAGATGAATCTCTTTGCAATTTTTTACAACATACTTTAAACGTGTATCTGTTTTCTACAGTCTCACCATAAATTCCACATGTGGTTCTCAATGGTCAATGACAGAAATTTTTTAAATAAGTAATACTGTATATCATTTGATTTTATGACATCTTCATTGTTTTTAAAATTTCTAGTTCACTTACCAGCTGGACATCTAACACATACATCATTTTATTTTGAAAAATGAGAGTCTATTTTAGACAACACCCACTTGCCATTGTAATAGATAAAATTACTGATTATATATACCCTTGCAACAGAAAGAGGATACACAATTGCCTCCTACGACTGTGATAGCAAGATGGCAGTTACAATTGGCACCTAGAGAAACAATACATAATTGCCATCCACTAAACTAACAGAAGGAGAGAGACAGGGAGATTATAGGCACAATAGCCAAAGCGGTAGACAGAAAAAAACAACCTCAGTCCTTATTTTGAGCAGAAGGGGAAGAAGGCAATTTATACTCAGAAGAACCATCTCAGGAGAAATTTTTTATTAAAGGATGACTCATATTGTGCCTTTTACAAGTTCCTTTTGCTCACTCTCCAGAAGAAACAGGAAAAGGTGAATATAAAATCCAAAAGCAAAGTGGGTTAAGCCAGCACACAGGTACCAGGAAAACTAATTATGGCAGCTTTGCTAGTGACAATTATAAATAACTTTATGTACACTGAAGTTTTAGAAAGAAAGGCATGAAATTGGTATTTCCTTCAGGAAGATTATTTTTCCTATAAAATCAGATTTATACCCATATTCTGTTATCATATGTTGGTGGAGAATACAGATGGTTTAATAATATGGGTGCTGAGCTACAAGTTATTCCCACTTCCTATTTCAATGTACATGCTTTAAATACTTATTATCTTCACATGTCTCGATAATATTTTCATGCTTAATATCATGTTTCCCAAGCATACAATTCCTTCCTCTAAATTTGTTATCAGTATTAGAGAAGAATAAAAAGGACTGATTTTTCTATTTTTTTACCAATAGAAATTAATACAGATAAAAATCTGTACTTGAAGAGGGGAGCGAGAGAGAATAAAAGATACCTGCACTGCTGATTGGTAGCTATGGGCCTGACTGAGCTAGGCTTATATAGATATTTTTATACAATTTCTGTGCTTATTCCTATTTTTGAAAAAGTGAGGGGAAAAAATCCACATACTTCCATGTCCTTTGAACACAAAATCCAGTCAAAGCATGAACAGAATTTGTATTAGTGTTGTGTAGCTGTGCAGAATTTAACCACATATGTGCTCTCTCAGCAGTGTAATCCATAAAGGATGCAGTTTGCACAATCTGCAGGACCATGGATTGTGCTGCAAGGGAGCAATATTTTTGAACTTACAATGTTGTGATATTTGTGGCAGGGCTGGCAGATTGAAAAGGTAGTAAAAGCCCATGAACAGATAGTAATGTTTCTTTCTTACAAAGAAATCCATATAACAAAAGAGAATGTGATATAATACATCAAATTCTTAATACTCCAATGACTATCCCTGTTATAAATTTAACAAGTATATTTGACATATTTTTATCCTGCCTTTGTTTCGTGCATTTGGGTGTGTGTGGGTAGGGGGAGATGGGGAGATACAGGATTCACTCCTTTTGAAAGTAAAGCTCCTCACATATCAAAGAAAATCAACAGCAAAGCAAATAGAAGATAACAAAAAATTTTTTTTTAAATTCATTACTATATATTCTTATAATTCCTTCATTAGAAAGTCTTGGTATCAGAATCCATAAAATGTAATATTCAGCATCACATATATAGTCAAGTTCCTGAAGGAATCTCGCAGATAGGTTTTAAATGGCAGCAACAATCCCCACCATCATCTATAGAGTAGCTGCCTTGTAGAAGGCACTATTTCAGGATCTCTACATGTATAGCTCTCACCTAATCTTCCTTGATTATTTCAATAACTTCTTGAAATCATCTCTGCTGTTTGAAAATGAGACTCAAGGAAATGAAGTAACTTTTCTAAAGTAACACAACTGGCAAATCATGGAGAAGGTATTGACTTAATTTTTCCAGTTCCCAAACTCATCAACTAATGCACTTATGCTGACTTTCAAAATACCCCAAATAGGGACAAATCTAGATCTCAGACTTGTTTAAGTCAGTGCAGGTTATGTATAGCATTCCCCATCGAGAACATTTATATGTTCCTAGACAGTAACAATACAGTATCACTATAATTTATTTTAGCAAATGTGTTGACAGGAAAATTCAGAATAGGTTAATGGCATCATATCACAGTCAGTTCTTCTACCATCATATCTAGCTTTTACTGAAAATAAAGCAATAGCAACATGTGGAAGCATTGCTACACTTAGACAATTGTTATCTGACACATGGATCATTATGCCTTTGAATGTCCCTTAAAGACACATATATTCTATTCCTTCCACTGGGGAAAGACTTTTAAACCTCAATAACTCTTAACACCTCCTTTAATTAGACTCTGCTGCACAACCTCCTTCTCTGTTGGCCTTGCTGCGGAAGCTAAGAACTATGGCCCTTTTCTCAACTATTACAGCTCCTGCAGTTTAGGGTTTTCAGTATATTACCCTATTTCTACAGATTATGAGTTTGCAATGAACTGACAGAGTGTTTTCTCATCTTTACTTGACTTCTATATTAGCCTGCTGATTTAAAAATACAGCTACTGGGATTATACTCCCACAAATTCAGATTTTGAATGATTGAGGTTTCTGATAGATTCCAAGAGTTCCAAGAGTTACAGCTTTTATAAACTTACAGATGAGTCTAATGTTCAGCCAGGGCTTATCACTACTAACATAGACAACCTGGACAGAAATTCAATAGGTCAAGCTAGGATTGCTGCAGGAATAGTTTCAGCTGAGAAGGAAACCATCAGACGTCCACTGTATTGCTAACCATCTTGTCTATGGAATTGCTAAAACAAGGTATCTCAGAAAATTCTAAATACCAATTTGCATACCACCATCCTTTTTATTAGAAATCTGAGAGCCTAAGGAAAGCTGCCTTTTGGTGAAGTAGAGTATGGAGTATCAACTGCCCCTAATCTTCATTTTGTCATGGAGGAGAAAGGGACATTCAACTCACCCATTCTGGGAGGGACAAAAGAGAGGCATTTGAATCATTTTCTACAACTGTGTGGGAAGTGGTAGCATTTTTCATGATTTGCTAAGTGATTTGCTGAATCACTAAATCTACCAGACCAAAGGATTCAGGTAAAAGTTAGCAAACCTGGGACTGGAGCAGTGGCTCTGTGGTCACTGCGCTTGCCTTGCATGCACAAATACGAGAGTTCAAACCCCAGCAACACATACACAGCAAAATGTCAGAGGAATGAAAGTCATATGAAAAACTAAATAAAAATTACTTCTCTCTTTCTCTCTCACTGTCCCTCTCTCTCTTAATAAAAAACAAGGGTTAGCAAACCTGAGAGCAGGTATAGCCAAGATTTCTATGAATCTCTTTAATCATGTGGGCATTCAGCAGTTCATGAGAACTCTAGAAGCAAGAACTCTTTGGTAGTGAGATGATTTACTGTGGAATCAGGCACTGCAAAATCAAACAGATGATCCATAACTATACTCTAGCCAAGAGTCAGAACATGGACTCTGGCCACTCAGAGAACCAATAGCCAGTTTTATATCAAGTGCATCAGTGACCAAAAGGCAGTGAATAGAAAACTCGCCTCCCACTGATCTGTAGCCATGATTCCCGTCTACCCATTCCATCACACACAAACGCACACACACACACATACACACATCAGGCTACATTATTACTCTAGAGAGGTATGGGAAAGTAGTCCCCAAAGGAAAAGAAAACTGACCTTGAAGATTTCTATCTCCAAGAAACTATGCCCATATGGACTATGCAGAAGTTGAAACTAACCTTATAAATTGCAGAGTAGCTGATATTTGACTACAAAGGAAAAAAATCACAGGATTAGACTGATGTTGGAACTGGAACAAAGCAAAATATAAGTTGTCTTTCTAAGATTAGGTGATTCAAGGCGAAGCATAGTCCTTGGAGAACTTTATACAAGAACACTTCACGTCCGTACATATGTGAGTGGTGACTATTCAACCAAGCTTCTCCATGTATAACCATGTCCTTTGAAATTTTGGGCTTTTTTCTTATTATTCATGTTTTAGGAGTTTAAGATGAGCTGTTTTAACGATTTTAATTGAAAGCTGTTTTAAGTTATTCTCAGATGGTCATGATATAAAAATATCATTGCAACATCTATTTGATCAGCAACAATTAACATGACATGTGACTAGAAAGCATCTACAGTGCTTTATGATTTGTTTACTACAATGATACATTACTGTTATTACTTGGGATCTTCTATGTAGTAAAACACTTTATCTTTGAGGTTCTTGAGTTATTTTACTTTTAAGTAGTTAAAAGCTCAGTTCCTAGATTTAAGCATATCTGGGTTCAAAGAAAGATCCTACATCAAACTAGCTGTGTGATTTGGTAGGTATTTAACCTAAGGTTTAATTTTTCATCTATAATTAGGAAACTGATAGGCACCTAACTATGTTATTGTAAAAATCATATATGACAATGAGTAAGAGAAATCTAGCACTCTGGGTAGCAGTAAATGCTTAACAAATCCACATATGATTTGCTATTTCTGCCTTTGAGACAGTAATGATCTGAAACAGGAGAAAATGTTAAAAAAAGAAAAAGGAAGCAGTATGTGACACATGACGAAAGTAAGGAATGTAAAATTTAAAATTTTAGTAGACAGAAAAAAATCATGGGTGCCTCAGTTTGTATGGGTTCTATAAGCCATGTGAGTTTGCTGGTCACCTACTGTCTCTATTTCTAGTCTACAGACTGAGGATGAAATAAAAACTATTGTAAGGATTAAATACTGTGATATCCACAAAGTGAAGATCATGGTGCTTGGCCAAGTTACCACTCAGAAAAAAGCTCTGTTCCCCAAAGTTAGGGGGCATGGGGCTATAAAGTATCTGAATTAAAATGTAAATGTGAGGTCTTAATTATTCAAATGTTCAGTGAAAGTCAATTATACTTTCATTAAAATGCAAATACGCATTCCAGTTCCTGTGGGGTACATTACTAAGAGGAATGGGCTGTAAAGTACAGGGAGAGCAATGGTGGGATCTTTGTGACCAGATGATAAGAAGGAGGAAACAGAGCAGGGGTGGGTTCTATACTTGGTTGCTGTGCTGAGCAAAAGAATAAGTGGTTTAAAAAGTAAAAGCTACCAAGGATGTGTTCCAACACACTGGGAAGAAAAGAATTAATTTGATAGGAACTACAGAGCCAGAGAAGTTAGCCCTTCTATAAGGAATTAGCTCCTCTAGGAGATATTGCCTAACTTAAGAAGACCAAGAAGTCAGCATGGTTGCCACTCTAATCCAGGTAACCTGGAACTATGAACAACAAAGTCTCAAGTCCTCAGAGAAAGGAAACAGGTTATAGGTGATCCTCTGTATGAGTTTCTTAGGGCCACTATAACAAATTACCACAGTGTGGTAGCTTAAAACAATAGAAATTTATTTCCTCACATTCTGGAGTTCTAAGGTCCAAAATTAAGGTGTCAGCAGGGCCACTCCAGCCCTGCAGGTTATAGTGGGGAACTCTTCCTTGAATTTTCCAGTTTCTTGTGGACGCTGACAGTCCATAGTGCATTGGCTTGTGGTTGTAGTACTCCAATCTATTTCTCTGTTCTCACAATACCTTCTCCCCCACATATGTATTCTTCTCTTCAGTTTCTTATAAACACCCTTGTCATTGGATATAGGGCTCACCTAGCTACTCCAAGATAATATGTCAAGATCTTCTACTTAATTATATTTTCAAATACCCTTTATTCAAATAAGGTAACACTCACTGGTTCCAGGGTATATCTTTCTAGGGGCCAGAATTCAAACCACTGCAGTCCAAAGATTCACATCTGTCTTGTGTATAAAACACATTCACCCCATCTCAACATCTCCCAAACTGTCAGCCTCCAGAACTGTGAGAGAAATCCCATTTAATTGTTGTGAGCTGAAAAGTCATAAATCTCATCATCTAAATCAGGTATGATTGAAGCTTTAGATAGGATTCATTCTGGGGCAAAATTTCTTCTGTGTATATGAATCTATGAAATCAAAAAATAAGGTATCTGCTCACAAGATAAAGCGGTGGGAGAAGCACAGAGTAACAGTTACAGACAATGCTTTTCCAAAAGGAAGAAACTGGAGAAAACACATCACCTCTTCCAAGAAAGCTTGGAACACATCAGAGGATATCCCATTAGGCCTCACAGCATACTCATCTAACACTGGACCTCCTAATACTGGCAGAGTTTGCAGTTTGAATAAACTACAAATTTTCCAAGTTATCAAGTGCCATTTCCTTTTTCCTTAATACATTTTTCTTCAACTTATTCCTTTCCTGTTTAATTTACCATAATCAAAAAGAATACTTTTAATACATCACTTGAAAACTTCCTCAGCTAAATATCCAAGTTCACAGCTTATAGTACTACTTTTTTTTTTTCGTACAACCTGTACTGCAGAAATCACCTCTTCTCCAGTTCACAGCCCATGTTGCTCACTTCCTTCAGAGCTCTTTGCTGAAACACTGTTGCTCTTCGCACTATATTGCATTCATCTGGATGAAATCATATTCATCACTTCCTCAGACCACTGTTCAGAACCTAGGTCTTTTCATCTCAGGACTCAAAATTTTCCATGATTCCATCCATTGTCCAACCATAAAACCATTTCCATCATTTTAGACATTTAGTACAGCAGCACTGCACTTTCCTGAATCAAAATCTGTAATAATTTCCTGAAGCTGCCATGACAAATTATCACCCATTGGATGTCTTAAAACAACAAAATTTTATTCTCTCACAGTTCTGGAGGCCTAAAGTCCAAGGGAAAATTATAGGCAAAGGCACAGTCTTTCTGGAAGCTCTAAGGGAGATCCTTCCTTGTCTCTTCCAATTTGTGGTGGCTGTCAGCAATTCTTGGCTTCCACTTTACTGCAGTCTGTACATGCATATGCTCATTGCCTGATTCTCCGCCTCTGTCAAATCTCCCTTGTGTGTCTGTTAAATACACTAATTGGAGTAAAAATTACAACTCTAGCAAGAAAAAAATGTAGAGCGGGGTGGGGGCTGATTTGTGAATAAAGAGGAAATTAGAACACCAAATATGTAGCTAAATTTGATCAGTGAACAGCTGCTTAGATGCTTGAGCACCAGGAAAGAGAACTTGTTCTTTATTATGTCTCATCTTCCTTTGTTCGCTGCTGATCCCATAGACCACAGCAACATTCAGGTATGCACTGCAGCCAATGTTTGCATCCAACATGTGGACATTAGGAAAGGGTGGTGGGTGACAAAGAAGTGATACTACATTGAGGAAAGGCCTGACACTTGGAGAATATGTGTAATGAGGCAACATTCCTCCTTAGCCTCATGTCCTATTACAGTCCCAAAATTTCAGGAGATAGACTTTTATTTTATTATTATTTTATTTTATTATTATTATTATTATTATTATTATTTGTACTGGCAATTGAACCCAGTGGCATTTAACTACTGAGCCACATCCCCAGCCAATTTTAATTTTTATTCTGAGACAGGGTCTTGCTAAGTTACTCAGGGCCTTACTAAGTTGCTGAGCCTAGCTTTGATTGTGTGATCCTCCTGCCTCAACCTCCCCAGCCACTGTGATTACAGGTAGGTAGCACCTACCTGTTAAAGATTTGAAAGATATTTTGAAGTTAAAAGACAAGGAAGCCTCCCGGGCTAACAGGCTCTCTTCTTCTCATCATACTGTTTTCAGTTCTTAGATAAGACACCTTCATAATTCTGTTAAAAATTCTCTTAAATAGAATTGTGACCACTGCATATTATCTGCCCATGGAAGCCCCCACCTGCTGGCAGATGGCTCAGCCACTCAGCTTCTCAGGACACCACTGCTCTACTCTCTGGGGATTCTAAAATCAGATTGTTGTGATTGGTACACTGTATTCCATGCTTATTTAACTAATGATCTGTGTTCTTTATTGAAAATTAGAAAATAGTATTACCTGAGGAGGAAAAACAATAAACTCTAAGAATTAATAAGAAAATTAATGCTTTTTTTCTTTTAGGTCAGTGGAATTTCAGTCTAGCATGTGTTTTTATGGTCAATTTATTAAGCTACTAAAATAGAATTTACTAAGAAAGCAAAAGAACATAAACTCAATTAAGGTGACACAGTCCTTTCCCTTCGTATGTAAAGCAAGTAGATCAAAAGGCAACTATTCAGAAAGGTACAGAGACAAAGTCACATCTTCCAAAGTCTAAATTAAAATAAATTTCAAAAGCTCTCTTCTTAACACCTTTCTTTTTAAAAATTGCATTTCTTTCTACTGTATTTACTAAAGTTACTGTGCTTCCTGCCTTTAATGACCCACCTCTTTGACCATGCTCTGCTGAAATCTCATAAAGATGAACTTCATTATAAGCACAGCACAGTGCCAAGGTTGCATAAGCTAACTGCAAACAGCGGTCCAGGGTATAATGCCGAGATAAGGGAGCCTCTTCTCTTATTCTACTTCTGTTTTGGGACTGTCCTTGATTGAAACGAATAAAGAGTAACATTTTCTTTAACATTCTTCTTTTCATCATCTTATTTTTTTAAATGTACACAGAAATAAGATAAAAAGAGCTAAGGCTTCTCCTCTGTGTGTATTACCCTGATCACACATTAAGTGACCTTGGCAAACTGGTTGCTAATGTTACTGCTGCCTAGCACAAAACAGTGGGACATATCCCTTGTGTAGAGGTAGTCCTACAGCCCCTGAGGCTGTGGTGATTGGATATCCTGTTAAATGTTTTATCAGCTCAAAATTTTCAAGGATCACATGTGCAACATAAGGTTTATGATAGATGTCATTATAGAAATAGACTCAGATTCCTATCCAGAATCAGAAGTCTTTAATCAGAGTCCTTATACTATAAAGAAAACTAAGAAAAGAAAGCAAAAAAATCTGAATCAATACTGTGTACAAATTATCAAATATTTGCTATCAGTTTAAATCTGTTGGATTATTTCAAATACATGCCAGAATCTATTTTGCTGACCTGGTATTTCAGACCCATCTCCCTTATTTTCAACTGCTCCTATCTCATGCCACTAGCTCCTGCAATATAGCAGATCACCTTGCCAATCTTTTACATTAATTTCTTTACACTGCTGCTTTTTAAAGCCACTCAAGTAAAAATAACATTGGGTACCAGTTAACATCAGTTGAAGACTAGTAAAAATATATAATCAATGATGAGGTACTAATGACACTTCAATAGCTGAGTTATTAACATTAAATTTCCTATCAATTTGTAGCAGAGCTGATTTTCAATGTGTCCGGCCTTCAGCCTGTATTCTCACATCAGCTAATGTTCCCTCTGCTACTGCTTCCTCGGAACTCCACCACAGACATCCAAAAACTTAAGGTGTTTTCTGAAAGTGATCTTTTAGGAGAAAAATTGTTAATGAACTTCTTATTTTCTCCAAATTCTTCTGTAAAAATTTTCACTAATTAAAACATTATTCCGATCACTGTCTTCTAAAATTAAACAGTTTCATTTTAGTGACTAGATACAGATAAGTAAAAGATGGAATTTAGTAGGGAAAGAAGAGTGCCCTGTGTCCCTATCCTTTTATCTTCCCAGCTCTTATATTTTTGCTACTTTTGTTGGGTTAAATACAATGTTTGGGGTTGATTTTAGATGAAATTTAGGAGAGTTTTGAAATTGGAGTGTTGAAGAAATATGAAGGATCATGTCATGATGGCAAATACAAAGGACAACAACTACTATCTAGCTTAACTTCCTATAATTCTTCCTTCCTGTGATACACATTGGATCAAATATGTGCTACACATTGATCAGGAGACATCATGTTCATTAAAGAGTGTGACTATCCTGTACACAGATGTAGAGAATGTGTTTTTTACAACAATACAAAGAATAATTGTAACCACAATGACGAATTTATTTGAACTACCTGGAGGACATGGCCATATATTTATAATTCTGAATTATTCTTGGTGATGAGACTCTAAAGTGCTAATTATGTTTCCAACACAATCTCATACTAAATGCAGTATTACTCAAATTTGAAGTTCCATTTCAAAAAAGAATATATTATTCCAACTCAAATTGAAGGATGGGATTTCATAAGTTTATTTCACGTGTTTATTTCACAAAGAAGTTAGGAATGGAACTCTGAACTCCAGACCACACATTTTTATTTTGAAGATCAACTGACACTTATGACAAAAATCTGACCAACTAGCTTTTGTCAACTTTGTAGGGATAAAGATATCTAACATATTTGGCTTCTACAAGATTGCTGAGGTAAATAGTTAAGAGTTTTATTTTTCCCCTATAGTAGAATTCATATTCTATTTCCAAGTTTCTTCTGTGTCTA
>PVKS010039806.1:0-17010 GCA_004027875.1 Aplodontia rufa | reverse complement strand
CAATATCCAGAATATTTACACATTTTATACACATTTTATATTATTTTGTTAAAATCTTGTAAGGTTGTTCAAAAATTAAAAAAAAATAAAATAAATGGAAGTGAGATTTCCACATGGCAACCAAAGTAATGAAATATTGATAAGTCACATAATAGCTGGAGCAACCACTATGAAAACTATACAAAAAGATACACTAATAGCACTAAATGAATCACGATAGGATCTTCAAAGATGTTCTAAATGTTCTTGCCTACTCACAGGAGTACAAAAAGATAGAAATGGAAAACAAGGCATGACAAAAATCAACAAACTAACAGACTTTAGCATTAACATATCAACAATTACTTAAAGGTAAATGGTCAAACCACATCAGTCAAAGACAGCCTGGCAGAGTGGGGTAGAAATGATTCAATTATATATATTTTTCAAGAAAATTAAAGGGGTTGGAGTGGTGGCTCAGCAGTGACAGCACTTGCCTGGCATGTGTGAGGATGTGGGTTCGAACCCCAGCACCACATATGCGATGAAATGTCGGAGCAATGAAAGCCACATGAAAAACTAAATAAAATTGATTCTCTTCCCCCACCTCACACACAGTCCCTCTCTCTTTGAAAAAAGAAAAAAGAAAAAAATTCAAATTCAGCAAAAAAGGTAGGCTGAAAATTAAGATATAACACATATATAACTATTAATCAAAAAAGCAGAAGTCATTCATACTGGATAACTTGACTTTAGAGCAGAGAAAATTATTAGCATCAATGATTGATATTATACAATGAAAAGAGGATAAATCCACCAGAAAGACATAAGGATCCTGAATGTATGTTTACAGCTTTAACAAATGAATTAAAACCTGATAGAGTTGAAAGGCTAAATAGACAAATTCACAGTTATAATTGGGAAGTTCAAATTCTTCTTTCAACAACCAAAGGAATGATGCTATGGCTTGAATGCTTGTGCTCTCCCCAAATTCATGTGTTGAAACATACTCCACAGTACGATAGTATTAAGAGGTGGTGCTTTTGGAAGACCATTCAGTCATAAGGATGGGGCCCTCATGAATGGGATCAGTGCCCTTATAAAAGAAGCCCAAGAAAACATGCTTGCTCCTTTCCCACTGTGAGGAAAGAGCTGGGAGGCATCACTTATGAGTAATGGGACCTTAGCAGACAATCTGCTAGGGCCTTGGCTTGGATTTCCCAGCTTTCATAACTGTGAGAAAGAAGTTGATATTATGTTTTCTTTTTTAAATAAGTCACCCATTCTGTTATACATTGGGCCTATTTTATATAATAATAAATAAAAATGTGGAAGTGGCTTCAGAACTGGATAATGTGAGGAGATTCAAAAATTGAAGTGCACGTCAGCAAAAGCCTACTGTTGTTCATACATTGCAGATCTTTGTGGTAAAGGCACAGAAGAGGAGAGCCCCAGAAAAGGGCGCAGTCTCCGACAATACCTCAGTAGTTGGGGACAGATATTAAAGATCTTTTTTTTATTTTTTAAAGAAAGGACAATGAGTGAGAGAGAGAGAGGCAGAGAGAATCAGTTTTTATTGAGTTTTTCACAAGGCCTTCATTGCTCAGACACTTAGTTGTGTGCGTGGGTGCTGGGGTTTGAACCCATGTACTTGCGCATGCTGGGCAAGCGCCGCAACCTCCAAGCTACTGCTCCAGCCCCACTAAAAATCATTTTGATGAAATCTCAGATGGAAATGAGAAGCATATTAGAAACTGGAGGAATGGAAATCCTTTTCTTTTACTGAGTGGCAAAAGAGCTTGGCTGAACTGTCCTAGCACTTTGTGGCAGATAGAGTTTGAGAGTGATGAAATCCATGCTGCTCATCAAGAGGATGGCGGAGTAAGGTCATTGATCAGTGCTGGAGATATCAGTGCTGCCCCTCCTGTCACAGGCTGGGTTTCCATGCTGGTGGACAGAACCATCTCAAAAGAAGTGTCTTGGGTGACATCCACACTCGTAGCCCAGCCTCCACCCTCTCTCCTCACATTCTGTTGCCTTGCTCCATAGCTGAGGGAGCCAAGCTGAGACAGCTACGGGGTGGGGCCAGTACAGGGCTACCACTAGGGTGATGTTCAGTGGAGCTGTGAGGGTGGGGACCCCCAGTAGTCCCAGGAAGATACAGCAGCTGGTAAGGAACTCCAGGTGGGGAGAGCGTCACTAGCGAGACTCCAACCCTGAGAGCTACCATGTGGCTGTAATCAGCAAAGCCAGGGCTGTCCAAGTCTCTGGGGGCCCAATTTTTGCCCCCTTCCATAAGTTGGAATATCAAGTCAAAGAAGGTTATTCTCAAGAACTGAAATGTAATGTTGCCCTGTTAGGTTTTGGACTTTGGGGCTGTTAGCCCTTTTTAATATTCCCGTTTCTCTCCTTTGGAATACTTCGTGTCATGGAACAAATCTCATCAAATTTAAAGAAATTCATATCATATTGAGAATGTTCTCTGATCATAATGGAATCAAACTTGAAACCAACAGCAGAATGGCAAGAAGAGAAAGTTTCTGAACACTTGGAAATGAAACCATATTCTTTAAAATAACCCAAGGCAAGTCTCAAAGACTATTTTTTAAAATACATAAAACTGGTGAGATGTGGTGCCTCACACATGCAATCCCAGTAACTTGGGAGGCTGAGGAAGGAGGATCACCATTCAAAGCCAGCCTTAGCAACTTAGCAAGACCCTGTCTCCAAATAAAATATAAAAAGGGCTGGGGATGTGGCTCAGTGCTAAGCACCCCTGAATTTAATTCCTGGTACAAACAAACAAAACATATGACTGAGTGAATTCTATAGAAAATAACACAAATCAATATCCATGAGTTGCAGTTAAAGCAGCTATGAGAGGGAAATATATTGCATTAAATGCTTGTACTAGAAATGAGAAAAGATCTCAAGCCAATAATAGGATATAGCTAGGTTAGGGTTGGGGAACCATGAGGTACCTGGTCTTCCCTGCCCTGTGTGACTCAATTTACCCAACCCACAGTACTGGAACCACTGTGGTCCTTTGATGCTGTGTAGTGCCTCAGATGGTCCTAATATCTGTAAGCACATGCCTGCACCCCTTTAATCTTGGGAGGCTCTGGCACTGTTCTTGTTTTTCATTTGGATGTGTTCCATCAATTAAATTAACTGAATACTTCACATAAAATTTGTATTTTTTCTATATCTGTCTCATTTCCAAACTTGCACTTGTTTATTTATTTTAGTACCAGTTACTGAACCCAGGGATGCTTAACACTGAGCCACATCCCCATCCATTTTTCTTTTCTTTTCTTTTTGAGACAGGGTCTCACTAAGTTGCTGAGGCTGGCTTTGAATTTGTGATACTCCTGCCTCTGCCTCCTGAGCCACTGGGATTACAAGTGTGTACCATCACACTCAGCCTCTAAGTCTATTTAAAGAAAAAAAAAAAGGTTAGCATTGCATCATCTTATCCTTAAAGGATGGTGAACTTCCAGCTATCCACTTTTCGGAGAGAATGTCCTCAAACCTGATGTATTGGGAGGGCAGGTTCAGTCTCAGGGAACCTGGGTAGGTAACGCCTGTCTCTTGTCTGCCAGCTATACCAAATGGCCAGCTTTGGGCTCTCTTCTTGTAGGGACTGTCTCTGTACTGCAGTGGAGCTATTTGTGTTGAGAGTAGAAAAGATGGGTGGGGAAGGAGTGTCAATCAAAGCTGACTTTCTTGGCAAAGAACAGAGGAAACTCTGTTATGCCTGAGTCACTGTAGGGTGGCACTGGGAAAATGCCTTCTTCTTAGGGAGACGCTTCCTGACTTTACTGACCATACCAAGTCTTTGGCATTATGACACCACTTTGAGAAAATAATTACTTGAGTGTCTACTGTTTGACAGATGCAATGCATGCACTACCACATTAGTTATGTGTCCAAGCTGTCCCCTGCCAAGGTGAGCCTAGAAAACCTCTTACCTAGGCACAAACCAGAGTAGGCGTACATTGAAGCATTTCCCCCTCCATTTGGGCCAGGATAAATGAAATTACAAGTTGTGGAAGTTGACATGAATTACCCCATGTATCAGGGTTTGATAAGTCTGCAAACAACCTCACCCTGGCACACAGAAACTGGCTTATGATTAACTTTTTGGAGCCACAATGGCTGCTCCAACATTGAAGGGCTTGAGAAGAGTAAGGTGACCTCAACTGCTTGGACACGAACAGTTGTGGGAACCTGGGGGTCTCTCTGAGAGATGGGCACCAGAACCTGCCCTCTGGTTTCTTCTCCAGGGCTCCCCTACAGATCAAGGAGCTCAGCATCAGAAAAGTGTAGTTCCTTGACTGTGGTCAGGAGACCAGCATGGAAAGCAATCAAGAAGTTGCTTTATGGTGTAAGGGCTTCCCAACTCTCCGCACTTATTAGATCAATACAGTATTTGCACACACATACACTGTTTCTGGTTTTTTTTTTATTCTTTTATTTAATATCTTTCTGCCTCAGGGGATGGGATGAGCCAGCAGGGAACTCTGTGACAACTCAGTCTGCTGGGTCAACGAAACTGTGTCCTCACTATGACACTGAGATGTCTTAGCGCACTCCTCTCTCTTCGCTGCCAACACACAGAGACACCCATGAGCCATTTCTGCAAAGTGGTTTCCTCCTTCTGCACATTGCCCTCCATTTTGGCAGTGAGATTGGAGATGACTGGCAGCCTCCTTGTGGGTTGTATTAATCAAATGGAGGAGGCAGATTAAAATATTGTGAGGCGGTCCTGCCCCCTGGTGGTCATCCAGGCTCCCTACAGCAGGGAGGCTTCATCTTTCTAGACCAAAGGCGAATTATTGCTACTTTGAATGGAGAACCTTTGAAACAACAAATATAGGAAGTTGTCTTAGTGATCAGGAGCGTGGATGCTGGAGCCACTTCCAAACTGGGCTGTGCCTGGATTCACTCTAGGGCTCTGACAAATTACTTAACTTCTCCCGGCCTCAGTTTTTCCATTTGTCAAATAAAAAGCACAAAAGTTGTGCTTACGTGGCAAGATGAGAATCATGTGAGACAGCACACTTTAAGTAGTTAGGACGGAATGACAAGGAATCATTCCTTAATAATTTCTAGGAATAATTATCTTTTTAAAAAATAGTACTAGAGGGCCTGGAGTGGTGGCTCAGTGGTTATGGCGCTTACCCGGTATGCGCAAGTACGTGAGTTTGGGCCCCAGCACTATGTACAAAACGAAGTCACAGAGCAATGAAGGCTGCACGGAAAACTAAATAAAAACCATTTCTCTCTTTCTTTCTCTCACTGTCTCTCTCTCTTTAAAAAAAATAAATAGTAATAGGGGGCTGGAGTGGTGGCTCAGAAGTCACACCACTTGCCTGGCATGTGCAAGTACGCAAGTTCAAACCCCAGCACCACATACACAACAAAGTCTCAGAGCAACACAAGTCACATGAAAACCTGAATAAAATTGATTCTCTCTCTCTCTCTCTTTAAAACAAATAGTAATAGGGTTGGAGAGGTGGCTCAGGAATTTTGGCACTTGCCTCTTAAGCACAGGGATGCGGGTACAAATCCCAGAACCACGTACACAAGTTAGTGTCGAGCAATGAGGGTCAAATGAAAAACTAAATAAAATTGATTCTTTCTTTCTCTCACTGTCCCTCTCTCTCTTAAAAAAATACAAATAGGTGGGAGTTTACAATCCTTGTAAGATCAATGTAGTATTTGCAAATGTCCAATCTGTCAACCTCTGAAAAATTTGAGACCCATTTCACAAAAAAATGACTAGCTATCCCTGTAATAGTGATCACGTAGGACATGGTACAGCAAACTTCTCCAAGAAAGGCTGAGTGTGATGTGTTGGCTTAGATGGAGAGGGTCAAGACGGAGTCCTCACTGCTGGGGTTGACACAGCTCCCACTCTTAAGTGACTAAGGCAAGATCCTGGCAGCCACTGTGATCTCTCTGACAACATGCACAGGAGCTGCACGTCACTATGGTAGGTTCCAACGGGAACCTCAGTATACCTTCACACTTGTTTCATGCTTACTATCTGACTAGAAGGGAAAGAAATACCAGATGACCAAATAAAATATACTTCCTTTATGGGGTGTGAAAATGCTCTAAAACTGTAGTATTAGTGAATTGGATGGATATGCTAAGACCATTGTATCTTGCACTTCAAATCATGACTTTTATGGCATGTGTATTATATCTCAATAAAACTGTTATAAGTGAAAAGAGAATTTCAAGACTAAAGATGAGCTCAAGAGATATTGGTGATAGAGACAGCCAGCTCAGTATCTTGGCAATTGCTGGGACATCTGGTTGATAGCCCAGAAGGTACTGGTTCTAAGGTGTGCCATTTCAGAAACCTAAGCTTGTGAACCCACCTGGAAATGAACTTCATCCATCAGACACTCTTCTAGCTGGTGTTAATTTTAAGAAAAAGAAGAGGAAGAGGAAGGAGGAGGAGGAGAACGAGGAGGAGAAGGAGAAGGAGAAGAGGCTGAGCCTGTGTGACCAGTGTCTATCTCTTCATCTGTGATGTGGGATCACTTGGGCTCCTTCAGCTGCAAAGTGTGCTTGAAGACAAAGAGGGATGAGGGGAAAGGACAGCTGAGAGGTAGGAGAAGAGTTTAGGGATGAAGCATCTTAGACATACCAGCAGGTGTGCTCTGAGTTAGGTAGTCAATTCTCCAAAAGACCGTAATGTCACCTTTGAACTTCACCTTAGATTGAGAAATATAACCTGGGGACTGGAGTGGTGGCTCAGCAGTTGGAGTGCTTGCCTGGCATGTGTGAGGTCCCAAGTTCAAAACCCAGCAACACTTACACAACTAAGTGACTGAGAAACAAAGACCAGATGAAAAAACATAAAATTGATTCTCTTTATCTCTCCCCCTTCTCCATCTCTTAAAAAAAGAAAAAGAAAAGAAATCTAACTGCACAGGCAGGAATGTGATCTCATTGGTAAATGTTGCTGTTTCACATCCAGTGGGGAGGAGCCCAGTAAATTAAAAAATATGTATATAAAATATTGGTTTCAGATTGGTTTCTGAAAGGAGACCTATTAAGTTATCAAATAATATTAATATGTAACCCTTATCATGCATTTACTCTGTGCCAGGGATCATTTGATAAAGTCCTCCACACTGCCTGTGGAGATGGATATTACAAGGTACAGCACTATTGCAGAGTTGAGAAAATGAAAGAAGCTCAGAGATGTAATCATCAGCAGAGTCGAAAAACCTCAATCATAAATGGCAAATGGCAAAATTGCGGTCCTGTGTGCTGCTCCCCGGGGCTGCTAGCCCCCTCCCTTCTTCTCCTTTTCTTGTTTCTTGAGGACTCCCCCGCCGGAACATGTCTCCCATCCGGGTCTTGCCCAGAAAAGCCCTCTTCTCTTGCTGTACTTTGATATAAATTCTTCTAAGTAGGATGACTTAGTTAAAGGATTGAAAACACTCCTATTCCCCAATCCTGGATCAGTCTGCAGCATGATGGCCCCAGGTGCTCAGAAGGAGGACATTCCTTTGTCCATAAAGCCTGCAAGGCTGCAGCCCCTTCTCCCTATACTCCCTTTCCAGCCCACCTGAGATCTCCAGGCCTTCCTGCCACTCCTGCCTTTGCTTCCAGCTCTCTTATCTAATCTCCTTTATCCAGCACCTGGATCTACTGTTCCTTTCCTGTCCTGTCCACTTCCCTATCATCCCTCTCCTGGCTTCTCAGCTGTTCCTTTGCTCTCACCATTCCTGTCTCCAGAAAGGTTATTTCTTGTATGAACTTGACCACAGATCCTTTGAAAGTAAAGGACATACAGCTGGGGAAGGGGACTTTAGGAAGGGAAAGGCAGCAGGTTCACAGATTCTCTGACACAGAAGCACCCACCTTGGGGACTCAGGAAAACACCATCAGGCCATTATGTCTGTGGTGCATCTTCAGCCAGGGAAGAAACAGAGGCACATGTCCTAGAAAGGTACAAGATGGAGTGTGCTTTTTGCATAGACACAGACAATTACCAGGGTAGGAATGTGGAAGGAAACAAGAGATTACTTATGCTTTGTTCTCTGTGTCCAGGAGAGGACTTTTGTGCTTCTTGTCCTATGAGGCTGAAAGCAGAGCTGTTTGAAGACACGTCTGAAGGCTTTGTAGAAGTCTTGGTCCTGTAAGGGGTGACATGGCTGCCCTAAGGTGTGATTTTTCTCTAGTTTGGTCTTGATGTCTCTTGAACAAGAGGGTGGCTATAAACACCAGCCTTGCCCTGGTGGGGCTGCAGAGGTGGCAGTGGATGTTCATGGTGCACCTTCTGTGGGATATTTCTCTGTCATGCAGAACACCTAATGCCTTAGCGTCCCTGACCAGAAGTCCCCGGCACAGGAAACGTGTGCATTCCAGCAGATACCATTGAGGCCTTGTCTGAGCTGTGTTTATCTTATTCCTATCAAGGTGTCCTCTCGTTAGGAAAGCTCTGACCAGGAGGGAAATTAGGTCTGGGTGTGTAGGTCAAGCGAGACACAGAGGAGACAGCACAAAACACACGTGGCATAACAGAAGCAGTGTGATCCAGAGAGAAGAGGGCAGCATTCCTGGAAGGGCCATAGAAAGAGGGAGCAGAGCTCCAGGACACAGGTGCTCACAGCAGGTGAAGCATGAGAGTGGGTGAGAGAGCAAGCCTGAGAAAGAGAGAGAGCAAGCAGGCAGGAGCAACGAGAGCCACACTGTGACTTCATATGACACACCTGCACAGTCCATGAGGGCTGAAGGTCAGTGGGGTAAGTCAGGTAGGCTATGTAGCTGTCCCACAGGAAGGTGGTCACCAGCAGGTGGCTGTATAAGGTAGATATCTAGAGCAAACAAACTGAGGTACCAGAGGGAGGCAGAGAACAGGAATCTGAGTCTAGGGTGACTGAGCCCAGCCTCTGGTATGAGAAAGTTAAACTATGATTCAAAATAGATGCCAAGGCCCTGTGAAATTCTAAGAATTGCCTACAAGCTGCATTCTAGAGCCTTTCTCCACCCCTTACTCCATGGGGACCTGGCAATCCTGGGCTAGTAAGGCTGCAGTACTGAGGGGTACATCGTGTGTCTGGAGTCTTATCACCTTCAAACTCCAACAGGTTAGTGACAAGCTGTGGGGCCAGAGCACTGAGGACCACAGATCTTCAGGGGCTTCCTGGCTCCTCAAGCAACCTAGCAGGGCCCATGCAGGACCAGGCTGAAGGGACACCTGCAGACCCGAGGACTGGGGTGAGGGATGTGGCAGAAGCTGCTAATGGAGCCAGTAACTCCCAAAAACGAGAAGGTGGAGGCCTGAAGTCACACCTTCATGTAAAGGAAATAAAGTGTTCAGGGCCTTTGTGCACCTGGGCTGGGGGCTGCCAATTCTCCGCGGCTACTGGGTTTAGCATTGCCTTAACCTGATGTACCATGAGCTCTTTCCTTTCTGGCCTTGTCAGAAAGAGTGGAGGCGGGGCGGGGGTGGTGGAGAGACCCCTGGACTATGTAGAAGAATAAATACTGCAGAAAGACGATACATGAGGGAAAAAAAGCAACAAGGTCATCGCAATTGTGTTAGGATAAATTTTTGCTTTTTTTTTTGTATTTTCAAGATCGGATATAATGCTTTTCAACGACGACAACTGTGCCTGAAAGGATCCTGCACAGCACTCGCACACCAAGGTCTCTCTGTAGAAAGGAAGGG
The DNA here is from genome assembly GCA_004027875.1 of Aplodontia rufa. NCBI lineage: Eukaryota > Metazoa > Chordata > Mammalia > Rodentia > Aplodontiidae > Aplodontia > Aplodontia rufa. The sequence continues at coordinate 7,328 of PVKS010039806.1, read as the reverse complement.
TCTTGCAGCCTCCGCGCGCTTGCAAGATCCACCCGCTTGCGGGCACCGCAGCTCCCAATTCTGGCCGGCAGGGGGCGCGCGCGCCCTTCCTGTTTGCTGGGCCGAGGTCCCGTTGGGAGCACCGGGCGTCCAGTCGGCCAGCGAGCGCTCATTGCTCCTGGTTGGTATCTCCGCCAGTGTGTTGGAAGTGGCGGGGAATGAGGATTCTGGAAGGGACCCCTTTGCTGATGCCCTCAGGTCCCTAGGTCACCCATCCCTGCAACCCTAGGGTCACAAGCTTACAACGGGGCGGGGCGGGGCGGGGCGGGGCGGGCACCTCCGCAGCGCAACCTCAGTGAGGGTGCAGGAAGCAAGGACTTTTTAAGAACTTGCTTTTTATTCACAACTCGTTTCCACCTTGCAAACTGGAAAGCGATCCCGGTGCGGGAGGGAGGCGGGGCTGCAGCGCTGGGATCTCTCCCTGGGAAAGGTTCTGGGGGCCCCGGCCCCGACCCGCCTGCTGTTTGGGGCGGTGGCGGTTTTGTGGAGGGGGTGCGCTTACCTCTGCAGCTCTGCTGAAGAGGACTGGCATGACTTTAAAATACGTACAGAAGTGGAATAGTTGTAAGCAATTAAGGTATTGCAAAGTGATACCTTGCTTTGTAACTGAGTCAGGAGATGTGATTATTCCTTCCTCACTGCAGGGCTATTTCTAAGACCCACAGCAGGGAGGCAGCCAATCCTGGTTGGTGGCTTCACAGGTGTTTGTTGTGCGCCCGCAAACTGAGTGTTGAGTGTTTTGAAGGCTGTGGTTACATCCTAGCAGGACCCCAGCAGGGCTGAGGGGTAGGGCCTGGGGGGCAGGACTGCCCAGTGTGCTCTCTTCCACAAGGCTGACGGGAGGAGACATCACTACTCAGAAAACACATTCTGACTTGGCTCTTTGACCTGACTCTGGTCCTTCCTGGACAAACTTATTCTTCCCCAGGAGATGTTTTAACACCTTTTTGAACTCCTCGATTTTCAATATATGTGTTTCAGTCCATTTCTAGATTGCTCAATTATTTTGTCTGTCTCATATCTTGAATGGATCAGTTTTGACTGTATATAATGTTAATAAAACAGCAAGGTAACAAGAGCCATGGCAAGAAATACTCCTTTGTTCTGTGTTCCATTTTTTGGGTATAAACCAAATCATAAAAACACAAATTTCCACATAAGATTTCTAAGAAACGTATGGGTTGAAACATTGCATTATTAAAATAATGAAAGTTTGGAAATAATCTTATCATTCAGTACTTGTTCAAAAGTTTCTTAGTAAAATACAGCATGCCTATCTGACAGAATATTGTATAGCAATCAAAATTGCCACCATTAAAACTGTCATTTAACATCTTTATTGAGGTAAAATATACATGCCATAAAATTCCCCCAATTTTACATGCCTGTGCATGACCTTACGTAAATTTATACAGCTGTGCAAACATTACCACCATTTAGCACTAGAGCATTACCATTAACCCTCAAATTTCTTCATGCCCATTTGTAATCAGTCCCTGCTACCATTTTTGATCCCAGGCAACCCCTGATTTGCTTTCTGTCTCTATGGTTAGTGGTTTCTAAAAATTTCATATAAATGGCATCATACCGCGTGTGGTCGTGTGTCTGGCTCCTTTCACCTAGCATGATGCTTTTGAAGTCGTTGTTTGCATCAGTATTGCCTTCCTTCTTATTGCTAAGTGTATGGATATACATTCTTTTATTCATCTATTCATAACTCAGTGGGCATTTGGATTTTTTACCCCATTTTCAGATATTATGAATGATGGCATGAAACATTCAGATACAAGTCTTTCCATAGACATATGTTTTCATTCCTCTTGGATATTACCTAGAAGTGGACGTTCAAGTGGATACTTACCTTTTTAAGAGGTTGCCTAGTTCTTTCCCCAAGTGGCTGTGCATTTTACTTCTTCCAGCAATGCATCTCCTCATCCTTACTAGCATTGGTATTGCCAGTGTTTTGGGAATGAGCTATTTTAATAGATATCTCACAGTGGTTTTAATGTGCACAGGCACTTAACCCACTTTAAGAGAACAAGAAAAGTCACTGGAGATGGCAAACTGGGGCATACATGTAGGATGGGTCGCTATGTGGTCTTGGACCAACCTTTTCCCCCCCTTTCCCACTTGTAATTCTCAAGGGTGACTAGGGAGTGCTGAACGTGAGTGTAACATCCTGAGATGGGGGAAGCTGTGTGGATCAGCCCCAGCTTAGTTCTAGTTCCTCGAGGAGCAGGATGTGCTTCAGTGCCTTAGCTCAGCGTGTCAAATAGCTCCTGGGGTGTAAAAGCTAGGGTTGGCTGCTTTCAGGGTCCCTCAGCAGTGATGCATGTAAGAAACATATAGAAGAGACCCCACTCACTCCACACAGCTTTCCTGAGCCCTCGCAGACCAGCTCGCAGGGAATCCTAGGCTTCTGTTGTCCCTCGCTGCCTGTCTAAGGACTTCGCTTTATGCCCCTTGTGTGGGGGTGAGTGTTCTGCTCAGCAGACTAGGACAAGCGAAGCTGGCAAACTAGCACACAGTGGTGCTTCACAGCACATACGGTGCAATGACAGGTAAGATGTGAACAGGGCATTCTCAGTGATCTCGGAGCTTAGTGGTCACCTTGGCTCTGGCTGCCCCTCCCTCCATCATCCCATCCCCAGCTGTGTTCATCTGGGAAGGTTGTTTAATTATTCTTTTCTCAGTCTGAAGTATGAGACTGTTATAATAACAGGTCCTTCCCATAGAGCATTAGAATTATTAAATAAACCCTGATTGGTCCTTGGTCTGATCTTTGATAAAAGGAAGACGGGAAGGGGACATGTGCATAAAAGTGATGAAAGCTTCCGTAATAATAAGCATTTTAATTTTCCAAATGATTTATTGCATTTAAAGAACACTTTTGCATGATATTCTGGTTGTGAACTATAGAGATTTTTGGAAGCATTGGGAGAATGCTTGGGTGAAACGGCCATGGACCAGGGTGTGCACACGCCTGTCCCAGCACAAGTTTCCCTGTGATACTCTAAGGACAACTGCCCTGGAGGATAAGATATGTGGCCACCCTGCTCAGAGTAAGGGCAGGACTGCATTATTTTTATCACCTTCTACTGAAATAGTACTGGGGGTTACTAACACTAGAGACTGTCTTGGGAAACAGGTTCCAGAGATTGACTTTGTTCCTAGCTGGCCATGTGGTGGTGGGCAAGACCTGCCCCTCCTCAAGCCCCCTACATGGAGGGGAGTGAGAAGCTGCTAATGTTGGCTGATGAAGGTAATGATAGTTTCATATCACCTTGTTACTAACGACCTTGATATGTCTCCCTCACTGTCTTCGGTTTTGGGGAGAGGGTCTTTCTTCCCCTGGCCTGGGAGGGTGTTATGGTTTGGATATGAAGTATGTCCCAAAAGCTCTTGTGTCCGTGTAGAAATGTTCAGAGGTGAAGTAATTAGTTTATGAGAATTGTAATCTAATCAGTGGATTAATTCATTGCACAGGTCATCACTTGAAAAGTGATGTACAGTACTGTGTGGTAGTTACCACAGGTGGTAGGTAGGTGGGATGTGGCTGGAGGTGTGCCCATGTGGATTATATTTTGTCCCTCTGGCTTTTCCTCTCTCTGCTTTCCTGACAGCCACAAGTGCCGTGGCGTTTCTCCACCATGCCTTTTTACCATGAAGATCTCCTTCACCTTGGACCCAGAGCAATGGAGTCAGCCAATCACAGACTAAATCTCTGAAACTATGAACCAAAATAAACCTTTCCTCTAATTTATTCTTGTCAGGTGCTTTGGTCTCAGCGATGAAAACCTAACTAACACAGAGGGGCTCACCAATGCCCGTGCTGGGCCATCGACTCTGCCGCGTGAACACCAGCCTGCCCCATGCCCTGTGATTTGACCAGTGCTGGGGTTTTCTATTCTTTTCTCTCATACTCATATGGCCCTTTCTTGTTCCTGACCTAAAGTAACATTTATAATATCAAAAGAAATGGTACCGAGGTCTCCCTGTCTTGTGAGGGCAATGCTCAGGCAACCTGCAGGCTCCGGAGGAGCTGCTAAAATGACAGGGAGCACAGACCCAGCAGAGTGGCAGTTGCCATGGCAAGAAGCTGGCTGCCTGCCCTTGTGATCAGAATTTTTGGGAAAAATGTTTAAGGAGAGTTGGGGACCCTGAGAATGTATGCAGGGACTTTAAGAACTGGGGCACCAAGCCAGGAGTGAGGATAGGTTCCAGAAATTCTGAATTACACAGAGAAGAGGAACTTGTGAGGGAAAGAAGGAGTCTCAGTTCCTGACCCCCTAGAGCTGAGACCAAAAGAGAGGAGGATGGGTAGGGCAGCTCTGCCACAGCAGGTCCAACCCTGGTCTCTGCTTCTTTCTCTTTGCCTTAGAACTATCACATGTGCACTGGGCTCTGCCCAACAGATGCGTGCCAAGCATGCCATCCATCACGGTGTCCCCAGTGACCATCCTTCCACCCAGGAGGCACTTAGCTTCTCCCCTCCCAGGAAGCTGTCCAGACCACAGGCTGCACCAGGGTGGGGTCTAGGGTTCCATGGAAGAGGGCTCAAGGAAGAGGGTGCCAAGAAGCTGTTTCAGAAGCCGAGTTTACAAGGAAGGAATTTTAATTAGAATACTTGAAGTGACTTGGGGTGACAGGCAATTAGGTGGAAGTGGCAGGGCCATGTGCTTAGCTTGTTCCTACCATGGCATTTCCTCCTAACTGGGGGAACAAGAACAGTGACTCCTTGTGAGCGAACCATCTATTCCTGGGGGGATGATGTCAACACCAATCTTATAAGAAAGTTGCCAGAAGCTACAATTTTGAGAAGAAGGACACTTGAGTTTCAGTTCCATTTTAACCATGCCTGCTTAGACAACCCCAGAGCTCTGTGGGACATTCAATCCTGCTTTAGGACAAATTGCTTCTCTGCTTTTATTCATGCATGGTCTTTCTGCTAATGAACCAAATTCTGATCAGTGAACCACACTGGCTTGGCTTTTAGAACTTGACACTAGGGAGGACAAGAGCCGTGAAAAGGAGATTTCTTCTGCCTTTCATATTCTAAAGCTTTGGTAGCAGGTTTTTCTTGTTTCATGGTCTCTTTTCTCTTCCTCAAAAAGCAACTACTTCTCAAAAGCCACCAGTCTGTGATATTTTCTTGAGTAAGTAAACATTTTAAGATGGCAGAACTTTCGGCCATGTGATAAAAATGTCGAATTGGAAAGAATGAGGGAAAATGTTCGAGCAGTTTTGACTATTTATGGTTTATGACCTGTTTCTGGAAAGTGTTGATTGCTAATATAGCCAGTGAACTGTTCTGAAAGATGTTTATGCCAAGACAGGGGAGGTATCCAAGAAAAAACTCAGGCTGACTTGCTTTCTACGTGCTGTGAGAGGCACCCACGTGGGCCCGTTCTGTGAGGGGCAAAGGCCTAATCCCTAGGCTGGGTGGCTTCTGTATTGTCAGCTGTCATTAGTCAATGCTACAGAAGCCAGCCAGCTAGCACTGCTTCTCAACAGAGGTGTATTTTCTACCAAAGGTGGCGTGTCCACTGCACGGCAGCTGGGATGGTGGCTTCACACATCTTTATTCTGAAGTTTTTTGGACAAAGGGCCTCTCTGTTCTGGGGTACTTGTTTTCAGTGCAGAAAGATAGGAAAGCAATGTAAGTCCTGGTAGATGCCTCTGACAGTGACCCTGTGTGTGTTGTGCCATCTTCTCCCATTCCATTGGTCACAACAGGTCACATGGTGAGAGCTTCCACCCAGGGCTGGGAGCTTGCTCTATCCATGTGGCAGGGATCAAAGAATTAGAGTGTGCTCGCACAGAGCAGGTGGTGAAAAAGCGTAGGCAATGCTACAAATTCCCCCACCCTCTTAGAAAGGCTACTGGCAGAAAACCCAACTTCAAAGGAGAAGGAAAAAAAATAGGAAAGGAATAAAGAAAAAATAGAGACGCATCCAAAGCACAAGTTACTTTGCTTTTTGCGTGGTTTGGTCTGGAATTGATCGCTGCTACCCTGCCATTGCTTCAGGCCTCTCAGTTTGGCTGAGTTATGTGCACTGTTCTATCCCTGCAGGCCTCCACCTGAGGTAAGTTGGCTGCCGCTGAGTAGGTTCAGCATCCTGTCAGCTTTCAGCTCCCCTAGAATGAGACCTGTCCCTGTGAACCCCAGGTCTTCTACTTGCTGAGTCCAGTTGTATAGTCTGGTGCAGGATGGATCTGTGGTCAGAGGAAAGGATCAGATTGATCAGTTTCAAGTCACCACCACTGTAGTCCAGAATTGAGGATGGGACAGTGGCCTCCAAGAGGAATGGGAGAACAAAGTTGGATGGACCTCATGTGCCAAGACAGAAGTCCGTGACTAGTCCTCTAAGCCCCAGAGATCTGTTGACCCATTTAAGACCAGGTGGGTCACTCCTGATTCTAAGTATATTTGCATTGGTTGCTAGGAAGCTCAGAACCCACAACTTTCTTCCTATTATTTTGAGTATATTCTCATCATAAAGCATCTGTGCTATCCACATAGAGCTCCAGTTTCCCTTGACCACTTGCCCATTTTCATTTGTTTTTCCAGTGGTTACCATTGTTATCTGTTGAGCCAGCGTAAGTCTTTTGAGGACTTTATTTGTTTGGAAATAAATATGTAGACTACTTCAGGCAATGTTCAGGAGTCAAACCAGGAGAAAAAAATCATGAAAAACTCGGAGATTTCAAGTGGTGTCCAATTTCTCTGCATGTATTTCACTGTTGTGATTGGAAGTAAGAAGCTTTAAGGAAGAGAGAGACGGGGAGGGAGGAAGTGTGGGGGGATTCTGTTGTGAAGCCCATCTTCAGAGGAAAAGAATGGAAGCGTAAATCCTATGACCCTGAGAAGACAGAGAATAGGTAATGTTTAGGAGCAAGGAGCTTTATTAGGAAATGTCAGTCCTCACTCAGGCATATTCAGTCAAAAAATTTTTTTTAACATCAGATAGTATCTAATTACTTCTTGAGAACTGCCTGTTTTTTTAAGTTGTATTTTATTTTATTTTATTTTTTATTAAGAGTATATAGAGATACAAATGAGAGGGAAGCATTATCAAACCATCAATAACCAATGTATATATACATAGTTATCCAGGGGTAATGCCCAAACATGGATGACCACCTTGAGTTTCACCTGTTGCAGTTACCCCCAGAAGAACTCTTGCATAAAATGGGTGTCTCTTGGAGGAATAACTTCTGCTTCTGAGATGGTTCCCCTATATTCCCACTCTCCAGTATCCTAGGAGATCTTCAAATACCTTCCCCCC
>PVKS010039805.1:0-17020 GCA_004027875.1 Aplodontia rufa | reverse complement strand
TAGAGCATTTTCTCATATATTTATGGGCTTTCTGGACTTCCACTGGAGAGAAGTTCCTTTTGAGATCTTTAGCCCATTTATCGATTGGATTATTTGCGAGTTTGGACTTTAGTTTCTTTAGTTCCCTATATATTCTGGATATTAGCCCTCTGTCTGAGGTGTAGCAGGCAAAAATTTTCTCCCATTCTGTAGGTTCTCTGTTGATGCTCTCAACTAAATCTTTAGCTGTGCAGAAGCTTTTTAGTTTAATTGCATCCCATTCATTTAATTTTGATTTTATAGCATGTGCCATAGGAGTTTTGTTAAGGAAGAAGCTGCTGACTCCTATAAGGTGTAGTGTTGACCCGACTTCTTTTTCAAGTAAATTTAAGATTATAGGCTTAATATCCAGGTCTTTGATCCATTTTGATTTAATTTTTGTGCAGGGTGAAAGATAAGGATCCAGCTTCAGTTGTCTACAAATGGCTGTCCAGTTTGTCCAACACCATTTGTTGAACAGGCTATCCTTCTTCCACACTATACTTTTCCCCTTTTATCAAATATCAAATAGGGGGGATGGGGAGGGGGGAGGGTATATGAAGAACTCATAGGAGTCTGGAGAATGGGAAGATGGGGGAACCATCCCAGAAGCCGATGTCATTCCTCCATGAGCTACCCATTTGACACATGAGTTCTTCTGGGGGAAACTGCAACAGTTGAAACCCAAGGTGGTTTATCTATGCTTTGGCATTTCCCCTGGATAACAAAGTTTATATACATTGATTGCTACTGTTCTGGTAATGTTTCCCCCTCAACTGTATCTCTATATACTTCTAATAAAAAAGAAAAAAAAATAAAATAAAGGCTGCATTTGTTGGCAAATAAGCAAATAAATAAAAGTAAAAAAAAACAAACAAACATAGAAATCCACAGACTTTGTGGGCTCTTTGGTAACCACCTAGACTGGTTTATTGTACCTAGTGCTTTGACTATAGACAGAGACCACTTTTAAGGAATGCATTCTGGTAAATATATATTTTACAACATAAGAAATCGGACCATTTTCCTGTATTTGAATTTTGCCAGAGCATCTTGAACCACTTTTCAGACATTTTAAGACTAGGACAGCCTGAAGGACAGTTTGCCAAGCACTAGTCCATCCATGTATCATTTCTGATGGAACTTTAATCCGTGTGATCCTTTATATTTAAATCATCAAGCTATTTTCAAAAAGCTATTGGTCATTTGTTAAAGATAATTTTGATCAGTGTTTTGTATGAATCAAAATGATGTATTTAACTTAGGTCCAATTTCCAAGAGAACTTACAATTCAGTTCCAAACTGAGATTTTAGATGTTCTTGGCCTGCCAAAATACTTTTTAATAGAATACATGAAAGTATTTTCTAATTACTGGGTATTTAGGAGATTTCATTGTGCTGGGAATTATAGGGTCTACATGTGCCCTCTTTCAGCCCTGAGAACTTATAATGGAGGATAGTCAAGGCCAATGTTTATAAAGCACATGTCTTCTAATATCTACTACTATAGTTTTTTGATCACTTTTAGCAATATCACTCATGTGTCAATTAAAATGCAACTTCCTGAAGAAATTGGATTTATTGGATCTTGCTATTCTCATGCATACATATGCATGTTTGTTAACATTTGTTAATTAGTGTAAAGCATAGAACAAATACAGAAAGTCAAAGGTAAAAACTCGAGGATGGGAATAATGAGGAATATTTCATGGAGAAGCTAGAACTGGGGTGTAGTTGAGGGTGGTGCTAGAGATGAGAATGAAGGAACACCACATTTTTAGCGTTTAACAGCAGCACAAGCTGTAAAATGAACTTGGGACTCAGTAACCAGGGCATAATGATAAGACTGGCCTGACTAGAGATGAGGATTCTCTTAGTACAGCGAAGGGGTGGACTCTGAAGGCAGAGGAGCAAGAGCATGGATGACACAGTCCAGCACAATATAAATGGCATCCGGCAGACTCAGTCCCATGGCTCCCTGTAGGACAGCAGGAGGGCAGAAACCACAGTGGTAGGACACAATCCAAAGTGACATGGCAGGGACTCAGGAGGAATATGACAGACTTCGAGTATGCAGGACCAGCTACCGAATGTGGGGCCACTGTAAAATCCAAGGGTGGGGCTGCTTGTTTGAAACATGTAAGCGACAGCAGAAGCTTTCAAAACATAAGTTTTTTCTAAATATGTATGCAGTGCAGGTCACCTGTCCCCCAGCCGGCCCTAGGAAGGGATGCAACACAAAATTGCCATAATACAGAGTCCCTGCAAGTCCAATTCAGTTTTCAAATAAGTTTCATTTGTCAATAAAATGTGATATTTTAATATGAATAAATTTTGAAGTTATGTTAATAAAATATGATTTCTCCTTTCCATGGACTATCTAATTAAATTGCTGTGGTTGTCTACCTTAGCTGTCAGGCATTTGAATTTGTAACTGCAGAATAGTCACAATTAACTGAAGCTGGTAAAGAAAGGGGAAGGGCTGGAGCAGTGGCTCAGCAGTTTCGGAGGCTCAGCAGTTTCGGCACTTGCATGGCAAGCATGAGGACCTGCGTTCAGACCCGAGCACCACATACACAACTAAATGTTGGAGCAACAAAGGCCATGTGAAAAGCGAAATAAAGTTGTTTCTCTCTTTCTCCATCTCTTTCACTGTCCCTCTCTCTTAAAAAAATAAAAATAAAGAAAGGAGAAAGTAAGTGCCTCTTTTAGGAGTTCAAAAAAAATGAAGGAATTGGGAAAAATAAATATTACTAGTTTGCGAAGTTCAACCAAAAGAAATTCCTTGGAGAGAAAAATGGTTTTTTTTATTAGAATTTGGAATTTTAAAACAGAAATACATCCATTTAAAAACTTTCTACAGTTAATTGGAGCTATGAGACCATGGGTTATAAGAGATAAAGATTACACATGTAGTTTTTTTTTGGTTTTTTTTTTTTTTTGTACCAGGGATTGAACCCAGGGGCACTTAACCACTGAGCTACATCCCTAGCCCCTTTCTTATATTTTATTATGAGACAGGTCCTTCTAAGTCCCTTAGAGCCTTGCTGAGTAGCTGAAGCTGGCTTGAACTTGCAATCCTCCTGCCTCAGCCTCCCAAGCTGCTGGAATTACAGGTGTGTGCCACCATACTTGGTTTATACATGTAGATTTTAAAATGACATCTGATGATTATTTTGAAGGTAAGTAAGGTGAATTTTTTTTCCTATTCAGATTAGAATTTATTGGATGTTTCACTTCAAAAGGTTGAATGCACAGCTCCAGGTAGAGGAGGGCACTCACAAGCAAGGTCACCCTGGGCTAAAATGTGAAGGAATTCAGTTGCCTTAGCATCCTCTTGCAGCCTATCAAGTGCCTGTCTTCCTCCGGTACTCTGTGCCTGGTGACATCCTCACCTATACCAAAATACCACCCCACCTATGAAGACACACATGCATCCTGATCAATCTGGCAATATTAACGAATTCATCTTGTCTGTGGGTTTATGTGCTAGACACTCGAAACACCTGATTGGTGTTATTTCATTAGTCCTCACAGCAGTCCTTGTGGCGTATTTCATTTATTCCCAGTTTTCAGATGAAGAAAGTGAGGCATAATAAATCTAAATCACATGCACTTTTCTGATACAGTGAGTGAGTGCCCTGGGCTTTGAGGCCAGCAGTCAGACTCCAGAAACCACATTCTCCATTGCTGCATTACGCTTTCTCCCTTTCATTGAGAATGCAAAGCATAGCAGGAGAGAAACAACATCTTCAGAAAGTATGCATAAGTAAGCTAAAGACTCTAGCTTCTTTTTAATTCATAATAAAATAGTTGCTGAAAGTACTTTTCAAAAAAATAATGTTTACAAAACATCAACAATAATTTCTAAAACGTGAATATCATGCAAATTGTCACAAATGGTCAAATGCATTTCTGATATGAAAAACTGTGTATGTAATTTTGGGGACATCTTTTTCTTTTGCTCTCTCTCTCTCCCTCTCTCTCTTTGCCAGAGCAAAAATTATATAAAGCAACAATTCAAAGTATCAAGTCCTTAGTGGCAATTATCATTTCCTACTGGAAGTTAAAATTTCAAATCAAAGAAAAAAGATAATCATATGACTATAATTTTAAATATTCTGAGTGCAGCACAAAAATAAAGGCAATATTAAGTGCCATTGGAAGAGTTTATATAACACACAAATGTAATATAAACTGTAAAAAGCAAGCCTCAGTAGGCTTTCAGTAGTCAGACCAATAAATACTAATTATTCAAAATTGTTTTCAAATGACAGAAGTATGAGAAATGCCTTTTTTTAAAAAAGAAAAAGAGAGAGAGAGAGAAGAATCAACTTTATTTACTTGTGTTGTGTACGTGGTGCTGGGGTTCGACCCACATCTTCGTGCATGCCAGGCAAGTGCAATATGGCTGAGCACCGCCCCCTCCAGCCCTAAGAAACACCTTCATAGAAGAGTCCAACAGGAAAAGGAAAAACCTTTCCATCACCTCAGAGAGTCAACTACATTAAAAGACAATGTCTCTGTGATGTTATCATATAGTTTCACAAAAAGCTACTTTTCAAATGTAGTTTTAATATTTCCAGACACAGGTTCGCCCAAGTGGTATCCAAATGCAGAAATTTTTACCATGAATATTAAATCTCAATGGCAAAAATGAGTCCACCACTGTTAGAATTATAGTGGAATAAAAATGAAAGCTGCTCGTTTCACTCCTGTGAGAGAGTACACTCTCTTTGCACCACGTGAGGACACAGTGAGGAGGCTTAGTCTGCAAGTCTCACCAGTACCTGTCCACAACTGCACTCTGATGACCTCCCAGCTTCCGGACTGAGAAATATGTCTGCTGTTTAAGTTTCCCAGTGGATGGTATTTTCTTATAGTGGTCCAAGCAGAAAGACAATTAATGTCTTTTAACATTTACACAATAGTCATATAAAGAAGAAAATATTATATATATTCTTTTCTTTTTCTATCCTTCATTTTCTATACCTTCAGAAAGAAAGCAATAAACCCTGCTCATTAGGATTAAACATTGGAATTAAATAAATAACTAAATGTAAACTGACTGGCACACAGTACAGGCTCACTAAATGCTGACTGTAATACAAGCAAACACAGGAAACTTGGGTAGTTAATATAAGTTAGATTTTTTTGGTTTAGTTTGCATATTTGTTTTGTCAAAAGCAACCAAAGAAATAGGCACAAAGAGTGTATCACCTTCTATTTTGCACAGTCATGGAAGTTTCAGGAATTAAGTCCAGGATAATTGTGAGAATGGTAAGTTTTGGTGTCCTTTTTTAATGTTATGGTCACATCTTCTTTTAAGTGATTCTGAATATCTACTATTTTCTTTTAGATTATAAGCTCATACAGATCAGATCTTTTACCTGAGCATCTCTATGCAGAAGTCTGAATGGTTTTTCAAATTTTTAATAAAATAAAGCATGAAATCTTCCCTTAAATATTACTCTTTTTAATCTTTAATTTTTCTGGGTGTATTCCAAGATAATGCAATGTTTTATAAACTCTATGTACATGAGGCAATATACACAAATCTCACTCTCTTCTCAAATATGGTAGCACACACCGGTAATCCCACCTTTCTCTTGTCAAGTGTGGTAGCATACACCTGCAATCCCAGCTTACAGAGGAGGATAAGGCTAGAGGACACAAGTTCAAGTCCAATCTGGGCAACTTCGCAAGACCTTGTCCCAAAAGAAAAAATAAAAAATAAAAAGGACTCAGGTCGGGTTCAATCTACAGTATTGAAAAAAAAATTCAGTCTTTATATAGTACAAAAGTACTTGTATTGCCTTAAATTCATGTTTGGTCAGAGTTTATGCAAAGATATTTTTAATTTTGTACCTATATTATTAATATCATCTGAACATTTTAATTTGTGTAAATGTCAATTTTTTTTCAGGGAGAGAAAGAGACAAAAAGAGAATCAGTTTTATTTATTTTTTTCATCTGGTTTTTGTTTCTCCATCACTTAATTTTGGGTGTGGTGCTAGGGTTTGAACTGGGGTCCTTGTGCATAACGGACAAGTGCTTTAATGGCTGATCCACCACTCCAGCCCTAAATCTCAATAGAACGAATTTCATAAAAATAGTTGTATATAGCAAACTCGTTCCTCTAAATGTAGAAATCATAATTTCTGGCAGCCATAACAGATAATAAAGCTACTGTATACTCTACAGTTATAGAAAGTCAATGGGGAAAAGAAAGAATGCCTCTATTTGGTAAATATGGCTTACCAGATTTAGTTAATAAAATACAGGACCCTAAGTTAAATCTGAATTCAAGATAAATGGCAATTTTTTTAGTATAAGCGTGTACAATAAATATTTGGGACATATGTATATAAGAATGTATTTTTTATTTTTTCTTGCATAACTTAGTACCTGTATATTATCTAGCGACCACACAAGTTACACACACACACACACACACACACACACACACACATGCATGCGCACACACATTTTCCAGTTATGGTTGCTTGTGAAATAGAGAAGATATATTAGAGATTCTTAAATGACACTGATTCTGTACATATGATATGCTAGGTGAACTCAGAAAGAACTCATGAACATAAACACAAAAGACCAGTTGGTCTTTAACTCTGATAAAGCTATCATAACAAAATACCACAAAGAGGATAAACATTCAAGATGGCAGGCTGGGTCCTTTTGTGAGCCTGGAGAGAAGGATCTGTTCTGGGCTTCTCTCTTTGGCTGGTGTCTTTACATCATCATCTTCCCTCTGCACATGCATGTGTTTGTTCCAATTTCCTCATTCTGTAAGGATACCAGGATATTAGAATAGGATAACCTTAATAACCTCACCTTAATTACATCTTTTAAAAACCTGTTTTCAATATGGTCACATTCTGAGGTTCAAGGGTTAATACTGCAACATATGAAATGTGGGAGACACAATTCAGTCCCTCACCATTGAGAAGGGAACCAGGAAAAGACTACGGAGACAGAGGATGAGATATGGGCAATTAGGAAAATGAGAATCAGTGTGGCTTTTACATTATGAATGGGAGATATTTAAACTGAAATATGCTTTTACCTTGACAGTTTGAGTTTTAAGAGTTAGTTATTCAGGAGCAGTTATTCTTTGATTTAGATACTGGAAATCTCAGTGGAGTCAAGATTCCCACTTTTACTAAACTAAATCTCAGCATAACAAATAAAAGAATGCCTGAGAGTGAGAGAGCTAAACATCTTCAAGCATCATTTCAGTTCTTTCTCTAATACTTGACAATTCCAAAAGTAGACCCAATAGGAGGGAAATAAAAGAGGATAATTTGGAATCATACTTTAAAATGGTTTCCAATCCAGAATGCTTAATCGGTGCATTGACATTCACTTTGAATAATGAAAGTGATATTTTTTTGTAAAATTCTACTTTAAAAACTAAGGATTATTATACAAAGCTCTTCCTAAGAGAACTATTCTCTACTCTCTCAGGAAAAACACCACTGTGTGATACAGACTACTGGTCCTACTCATTAGGACACATTAAGATTTGAATCAAAGAATTGTTCCTCTCCCCATACTTTAAGAAACAAATATGTTTAAACAATTGGATGGAAATTTAATAACACTTAAATATTAATTACCTTAGGCATACTGGGTGCAGGTGTAAAACTTAAAAATCCCAACTTATGAAATTTTATGATAAAATGACATTCATTTGCCGATGCTTTTTTTTGTACTTCACACATATCTTACCAATAGCAGGGCTCATCTAAAGATAAGAAAATGTTTCACAAGGCAGAATATAATTTACATTACAACAAGGAGAATAACATTACGAAGAAAAGACTATTCTTCAAAGATTTCACAGAAGCTCATGTTTTAAATACAGAGTGGTATATATTGATCTGTCTAGAATCTTCAGCAAAATATATTTATCACCTATGTCTATACGATGGCACAGAACTTGAATTTTATTTTTTCCTTTTATTTCCAGATTTCTTAAGTTAAGTGATGAACTGAATAAAACTATAAAGTCTCCATCTGGCTTATCCACATTATTCAACCTGAGAAAGCATACAGCATGAGAAACCATATAAATAAGCCTCATATCACATCAATGAAGTCTTCAGTGATACCACCAGATGTTTTGCTTTCTCTGCTGTTCCTGAATACGTCCATCTCAGAAATTACACATCAGGCTATAACTGTTTACATGTCTTGTGTTAGTTAGCTTTATGTCACTGTGAGGGAAAGAAAAACTGAAGAAATCAACTAAAAAAGAGGGAAGATTTAAATTGACTCCTAGCTTCAGAAGTCTTAGGCACTGTCAGCTGGCTTCATCATTCGGAGGCCCATGATGAGGCAGCACACATGCAGGGCATGAGTGGTGAAGCAAAGCCGTTTACCTCAGGGTGACCAGAAAGCAAGAGAGCAACAGGGATAAAGAGAAAAGCAAGGGGATTCCGTACCCTGATTCCCAGCATCCCCTTTAAGGTTATTTCCCCAGTGACCACATTTCCTTCCACTAGGCCCCACCTGCTAAAGGTTCCATCAATTTACAGTGGTGTCACAGGCTGGCAACCAAGTCTCTGAACATGTGGCTTTTGGGGGACTTTAACATCCAAATTATAATATATCTGTTGACCCTTACTAAACCACGTATCATGAGCTCTTATTTGCCAAGGCTTAACACAAACAAATGGTCAGCCAGCTCTGACTAAATTAAAAAGTCTGTAAAATGAATTAAAAATGCATGCAATTAAAATAATTGCAGCAATTCTAGTAGTAACAGTTTTAATTTACTAAAATTTTACTACATGACAGCATGCTATTTTGGTTATATGGATTACTCTGCCTTGTTCTCACAATAATTCTTGTAATCTAGACGTTCCATCACATGTTTAACAGATAAAGATATCAAGACTTGATGCAATTGGTAAACTGGCATCCTTGGCATCTGAGCTGAAGTCTTTCTGGTTTTAAATCCTCAAAGTTAGCACAGTGCGGTGGTGGAATCTGACCTGCAGGGCCTCACCGCAGGGCTTAGACTCCCAGTTGTGCTTCCTAAGAGCTGCCTGGTCACAGCAATTTATGGAATGGTTTTAAGCCTCCACACCTTAACATTTATGTGCCTTACTTCCCCATCTGTAAATTAGAGATAGTAAGAATCACCTATCCATGAGATGGTGTTGAGTTGTAAATGACTTATTATACTAAGCACTTAAAATCATTCCCTGGCTCATGGTAAGGACTCGTTAAGAGTTAGCATTTTTATTGCCATAGATCACTTTCGTATGATAATATGTATTTAGCATTATAATTTTTATTGCCTAATTTACCACCTTGCTTTCAGTTCTAGCACATACTTTAAACCTGCTGTATGTTCTTCTCTCTCCTATTACGGTGGCACAATGTTCGCACAGTCCCTGGGCACTCTTTCTTGAGATCAAATCCCCTCTAATAGAAAGCTCAGGTTAAAACTGAGCAGGAACCTGCAGGTGTAAGTTTGTGCTACCCAAACAGAAAAGATGAATAGAGGAGGTGGCTGAGTGTTTCTAGACAGAAACAGAATCACAGAAGTGAATAATCTTGGGCACTGTATGTCATACTATTAAAAGGCCAATTTGTTAATCTACTATACTTGGTGGAATATTGGGTTTTGAGCAAAGAAAGGAGATGGTAAAGTAACATCAAGCAATTCAACTGAAAGAATCCCATGTATTAGGTTTAACACAGATTTAAATAATAACCGTATACACGGAGAGAAAATGGAAATAGAGCTACGTTTCAAAGACATTGAATAGTAGCTCTGTTTTTGGAAGGTCATTTTATCTTTTAATGGCACCAGGTGTAAGACACAAGGGAGGCATTCCTGAAGGACATTGCAAGAAACAATGGGAAGTCTTAAACAGAGGGCGCCTTGAACACCAGAAATAACCAGGATGATTTGCTGCCTTTCCATGTACAATATCCATTTGTTAACTATGAGCTGGAATTGGTTCCACAAGTAATTAGTGCAATAACTTCCACTCATCTTGATCTGTTGCACCCCACAATTTGCTCTTAATATTAAATAAAATATTAAAACGTGTGACTGTTTTTATATCATCAGCTTTAAAAATCTCACTAAGTTATTTTAATCAATATACTTGTTTTAAGTAAAAGCCATTTAATCTCCTGACTTATACATTAACCTTCCATTAAGTATTAGTGAAGAAGTTAAATGCACCTTAGTCAATAATGCTAATGCAGGCACTGTTGTATTACCTATGGAGGAATGCGTATTCATATTATGTTAAAGTGGCTATCCTTAACGATTAGCCATTATGTGTCAGGAAACTGATAATAAATTTGAAATATTCCACAAGACAATGAATTATAATGTTGAAACTGAGTTCTCTGTACTGTAATAATTTTGAAATGAGGTCATCTGCTTCTTCTGGTCAGTGCCTTTTAAGGCAATGATACTGAAGTGATGAAGACACCCTCGGTGACACTTGAACCTCACCTTGCAGTTTCACATCTTGGTGGGTAATAAATGAGTCTGCTAATTGAAACGAAGATGTATGAATCCATTGTACAGCAGTGTTTTAACAACTGCTCTTTTTGCTGTTAGCTGCTTACGATGATATAGAAATTCTTTTGCTTCAAAACCACCTTATATATTTTTATTTATTCTTTTAGCATAAACAGATATTGCCTTTCATTCTCCCCTTCTGAAAAATGTTTGCATTTCTCTAATATTCCACAAAATTTCTCCTTACCAACATCTAATTTTATGACAACTTTAGCAACATGCATTCTAATGGACTTGTAGGAGCACACAAATACATTTGCTTTCTTATTGAGGAAAACTGATATGCATAGTGAGAAGCTGCTTCTTAATAGGAAAGGAAACTAAGTAGACTCTAAATGTTTTCCAGATATCTTCTTCCACTGGTGAAATTAAAATGCAGATGCATATTTACCAAGATGGTTCTATATATACAACTTCTCTTCCATGTTTGTGCTATTAGAAATAACAAATACGATTTCACGAATTAAGAAAAATAATGAAATGTTAGGAAGTTGAAATAAAAAATTTAAATTAAATGGCTTACTGCTCTTGACTTTCTCAACTGTAGGTGTCCTTATAGTACTTTCAGAAAACAGGTTAATATTTTGAATATATACATAAATACATAAGCATGTGTGAGTATGTATTCCATATAGTCTTAGCTTCTGTATTCCTTATGTTTTTTAGTTTCTTAAGGAAAGTGAGTAAACTCCAAATAATTTTTGGAATTGTATAGTAAATGTTTTAATCACCTACTTGAAATACATTATAATAAACATGATTCCAAAATCACTACCAGATTTTGTGATTGCATTATTTTAGCAAAATCTATGTTAAATAAAGAATTTATTGTGGGCATTCATTGTTCATAACCATCACTATATGCCTTTTCTTCCATTTCAAGGTGGGCAATATTATTTTTATTTCATTATACTTCTATCAATAAAAATACTCTAAATTTTTTAAATTTCAAATTCAGAAATATTTTTGTCTTTAAAAAAGAAATAAGGAAGCCAGTTAGCACTTTCAAGCTGTATCCATAGTATTTGTAAATGTCTTTCCTTTATAGAATTACTCCATTAACCCAACAAACTACTAAGAACCACATTTACCAACCATGTTGCAAGAAGAGTTTTAAGTACTTTCTTTTGTTCCAATTTATTTTGGCCTTGAAACATCCCTCAACATGTCTGCTGGTTCTCTTCTTGCAAGTCAGTGAATGGAATGACGGAAAGGTTAAGTAGTTCCTCCCCTAGTCCCCAGGATGCACGGTGGTCAGGTCAGAATTTGGGGCTGGGAAGTGGCTCCAGAGACCACACTTACCCTGTATTCTCCTGACATATTGCAAAGAAATACTAAGTACGGAGATGTCAAAATCATGCAAAGAATTTTTCTTTAATATTCATTTTTTTTTTTACCAAAGTACAGGTTTGGTAATAAATAAAATAATAGAAATGGAGAACATGGACTAATTTTTACAGAGCTACACTCACCCATAAAATGGGAGAAGAAAAGAAGAGAAATTTCATGCAGTACCATTGTCGAAACAGGGAGTTTTATTCAACATAACTCACTTTTAGAATCTTGAGGAGAAATCAAGATGTTGAGGGTTCTCATTACTGCACATTCCTGGGAAGACTGTAAATCACAAGGTGGCAGAAAATAAGAACAAGGTGGGCAAAAGTCAGGGCACACGTTTAGAGGGTTAAAATCCAAACTTCCTTCTCATTTGAGAGGAACCAAGTAGTCAGTTACTGTGTAAGGAACAATGCAGACAGGCTGCTCCCAGATATGTCACCCTGAGTGAGTAAGAAGATGAGCACTCTAACGCCTGGGCAGCATCAGGAAGGACAGTAACAAATGACAAAACTTCTTCCTCCCTCCCTCAACGCATCTGCACCTGGAATAACTGGACCTCCCTCCTGGTCCCCATTCCCCGCACAAAGTAACTAATATGACCACGAAGTGCAGGATCAGCCACAACAGGATGGGCTTAATATTAGGACCTGGCAGTGTGGGGAAGGTGGAGAAGCAGTTAAGATCTCACTGCAACTCATAACTTTAGGAAGGGGGAAGCAGCGTGACCCACCCAGCCTTGATGGCACAGGGGGCCTTCAGTGATCTGTGCTTAACTGTCTTGGGCTAGCATGGATAACCTAGCCAGCTTCCAGTTATAAATGTCACCTGCACAGACAGAATACTAAATTGAATGGAGCACGTGCACTGTGTGTGACATTAATTATGCCCTCATGCTTCTCTTTTCCCATCTTACCTCCATAACACACTCGAATTTAACCTCAGCAGCTCTCTTAGAATGCTAAATAAATAAATATTAAGCTAATAAACAGCAGTGACTGCTCAGAGAGACTGTTTCCCAGCTTTCTTTTCACACAGACGTGGAAGTGCAGCTGAATTTTCCAGTGAGGTGACTCTGACCAACGGGAGGGACTCCACGCTCTTCCCCTCTTTTTCACATTAGATGCGGGTTGCAGATCACAGCAGAGCTGTAAGTTGAATCAGCTCATGAAGGAAAGCACCTGAAGACCACTGTATATTTATATGGGTAACAAACACCTATTCAGTTAAGAGCCTGAAAATTTGAGGGACTATTTTTCACAGTTTCCATTTTGCTCTATTTAGTAGTGCATACAACCTAAAATCACAAATATATAAAGCAATTCAATGGTATTAACTATACAAAATTGTCTCTGTGTTATCAGGCTCCATAATATCCTTATCACCAACTTAGCCAACTTCACTTAGAGTTTAGAACACTGAAAAGTTCCCAGTTTAGATGAGACTCTTTTTATGTATTTACACTCTTTATTTTTTAGGGTTGTCAGCTTTTGAAACCAGAAACCAGAAAATATGATTAAAATATTTTTTTTTTTTTGTTTTAAGAAGCGGTTTTTTTTTCTTCTTCCCTTCCCCTCCCCATGAATTGAACCCAAGGGCACTTTACCACTGAGCTACATCTCCAGCCTTTTTTAATTATTTATTTTGAGACAGGGTCTTGCTAAGTTGGTTAGGGCCAACTTGCTAAGTTGCTGAGGCTGGCTTTGAACTTGAGATCCTCAGGCCTCAGCCTCCCAAGCCACTGAGCTTAGAGGTGTGCATCACCCTACCTGGCAAGAAGCTATTATTTTTTAAACAGCAATTGCTGCCCCAATTTGTTGCCTCCAGCAATATTATTTTAAAGACTCCATTTGGAAGTCCATTTTAAGAAGATTTATGTAAATATTTTCTTCTCATCAGAGGATTCTCCTTTATTGAGTTATTACAAATGGTAAAAATGAATTTTACAACTTTCAGGTAAAATTTTTGAATGATTCATGAGTAATTTATTTGAAAGATCTTTTAATTTCATTTAATGATCACATATTTTTCATATCAATAGTGTATCAAAAGCAGAAAACAAAAAAAAATCACCACAGTTTTCTTGTAGAAGACTTTATGGAAAATCTCTAAATACATAGTATTCAATACTCATAAGTTGTTTTAATGGTGCACAGTTCCAGTTAACATTCAAACCACATAAAATATTCAAGCAAAAAATATGACTATATTTTGTGTGAACAATTTACTCTATAATTCAATTAATATCCAGTGAATCAATCTAATTTTTAAAAATATTTTAATACAATTCCAAGAAAAATTAAAAAGTTGATTTACGTCTGTTCCTTTGACTGAATCCAAGACAGTTTTCCCTGAATCAAGAGACTTAATTTCCATGACAAAGTGCAAAGTAATTTTCAGGGGAGAGGCATCTGGAAACATTTTATACATTTTGGCTAAACTACCCAAGTTACACGTTCAGGAAAATGTCCTAAGGATGGAGTCCCAGAGACTTCTTATTCTAAGAATGTCTTACTTGTCTCCTAATCGCTTTGTGGCAGAAGCCAGAGTGTCAGTCCTGACAGACATGGACAGCTAACTAATATATCG
This sequence comes from Aplodontia rufa, assembly GCA_004027875.1. Taxonomy (NCBI): domain Eukaryota; kingdom Metazoa; phylum Chordata; class Mammalia; order Rodentia; family Aplodontiidae; genus Aplodontia; species Aplodontia rufa. Next base: position 2,505 of record PVKS010039805.1, on the reverse strand, counting down.
ATGTAAGCTAGACCCATGATCCTGCACTTTACTTCTTTTCTATTGAATTTAAAAGACATAATGGATGTAAATCCTTTAAAGCTGTTCTGGCAGAGTAAGCATCCAATACTGGAAAAAGTCATATATCATAAAGTTTAAGTGCACAAGCTCTGGAGCCAGCCTGCCCGGGTGTGAATCCCGGTTCTGCCACATCTGCTCACGTGACTGGGAGCAAGCCTTTAACCTCTCTGTGTCTTTCTTTTGATTTGTTTTTCATCACTGAAGTGAAGATGGTGATCAACTGATTTCATGGGGTGCTTGTGAGCATTAAAACAGTAAATACACGGTGAGCGTCTAGAGTGGCACGTTTTCCATGATAAGGCATAGTAAATATTAACTAGCTTTATTTAGGTTGCACATGAGGCTTAATAAATGTGAGCCCCTTACATCTCCTCTTCCATTCCTGCTTATTCCAAAGAAGAGTCATTTCACTAATTCTTGACTTTTTCATACTTTAATGCACTTAAATGACATTTTTCTTTTGGAAGCTTTCCAATGGTCTTTTATCTCATTGCAATTAAAAATAAATTATTGTCATTTTTAACACAGGAAAGGTTTTCAAATTCCCCCCACCCTTCCGTTTATTCAAAAGAAATAATTCTGATTAATCATTCCTATTTGGAATTTTAAGAAATAGTTATATTTACTTTTGAAATTTTATTACATTTTCAAAGCACATTATTATTTCTGCTCAAGGATGATGATATAGAAAATTCATTTTGAGCGTTTAGAATCTAAACAAAGACACTATTCAAGTTTCATAAATTCTTTTAACATGCCAGATGTAAAATCAATTAGTCGTAGTAGAAATACAGTCTCATATTTTAAAAACTGCAACTTCTAATTGCTTGGTCTGCAGGTTTTTAAAATAGTAATATGAGGGGATTTGGACTTAAACATTTTTCATTTCTAGAATGTTCTGGGTGAGTTTGGAAAACGTTCTGACATAAATGCGCTGAGAGTCTTCGAAAATTTAAAAACAAACAAACAAAAAAACATGTTTGCATTTTCAAAAGAACTTCTCAGAAAGTTCCCTCACTGCACAGGTAAACAAAAGCACACTTAACAATAGTCATCTAAGACCTGAAAGCATTTGTTATAAGCATTCACAATTGGAAGTGTCTATTCTAGAAGGTGTTCTAAACTTTGTGATTAAAAATATTTTAACAGACTTCTTTGTTTTGTCCAGATTAGGTTTTGCTTAATAACAGAGAAAAGAATAACTGCAAATAATCACAAGCACTGATGCTGACAGACAGCAGCATACTGAGTACAAATCAGTGATTTCAGACTAGAGAAGTCCGCAGGTTGCGCTGGATGTACTTCCACATATCCGGTCTGTATGGGCGCAATCACATTGCTAGAGAAATAAAATCTAAACACATCGCCTGACTCAAATGGTAGCTTGCAAATGACTCTACTAACGAAGACTCTTCCAACAGCCAGGTCTGTTAACACTGCCTGTTCATAACTCCCTGTTGCCCTTCTTTAGAATCCTTACATGCCAATGTTTGCAGAAAACATAAAATACCTACTATCAAAATCACTTTTATCTTCTGTGTAACCTAGATGGATAGCAGAACACTTATTTTCATGCTCAAATTTGATATAAGTTTTTTTTTTAATCCATGAGGTCAAATGCATTTGGAAATTTTAGATTTTCTCATTTTACCCTTTCATAAAATAAAAAATGAAAAAGGGCTGGGTGTGTAACACAGTGGTAAAACACTTCTGGTTCATTCCCAGAACCAAATAAATATTCTTTCATTTTAGAAATAAAATGTGTTAAAATGTGATTTACACATATTCCACAATACCCCCATCCAGCAGAGTGTAAAACAGGGTATTGTAATCAAAAACATTAATGTCTTTTATGTATAGATATTCATACTAACCAAAATAAGTAAATAAGGAAAGCTACCAAACAAGTTAATAAAAACTGTTTGATTTAGAGAGCAATGGATATTTCTGAGTTACAAGGAAGGCACTGTGAACTGATGATATAAAAAGAAATGAACTAAATGTGATCCCTGATAATAAATTATGATTCTAAAATCACATATTTAATTAATCAATAATAGGGTAATGTGAATGTCATTTGTATTTTAATATCCATTCTATTACAATAATGATGAATGCCAAACAAAATACTTTTTTAAAGTTAGAGGACCACCCACCCTCCTCCTCTTTGCCATTCTCCCACCCTTCCCAGTCCCAAGAAGTCCCTCTTAGTTTCTTTCTGTACCCCACCCGTGCTGCACTTCCCCTTCCCTAGTGAATACTATTCCATTCCATACTTCTACAGTATCGACTTATTGATTTCCATCAATTAGTAAGAACCTGTAGTGTTTGTCTTTCTGTATTTGGCTTGCTTCATCTCACTTAACGTTATATTCTCTACTTCATCCATGTTGCCACAAATGACAGGACTTTATTTTTTTTTAAAGGCTGAGTAGAACTCCATTA
>PVKS010039804.1:0-17026 GCA_004027875.1 Aplodontia rufa | reverse complement strand
GAAAAAATGCTTCTAGTTACTTCTGTGCTCTAAAACCACCATTGGTGCCAGGCGCAGTGGCGCACACCTATAATCCCAGAGACTTGGGAGACTGAAGCATGAGGATCCCAAGTTCAAGGCCAGCCTCAGCAACTTAGTGAGGCCCTGTCTCAAAATACAGTAAAGGGCTGAAGATATAGTTCAGTGGTAAAGTGCCTCTGCGTTCAATTGCCAGTGCCAAAACAAACAAACAAACATAAAACATCACCAATGGCTCCCCGTGTCCCTTAAAATAGAACTCTGACCTGTTTGCCATCCCCATCTCTTATCCCTTTCCCTTTCACTCACCACAACCTGGCCATATAGGTTCCTTTCTATTCCTCAAAAACATCAACTCTTGGGCTGGAGCAATGGCTCAGTGGTAGAGCACTTACCTGACACGCATGAGGACCCAGGTTCCATCTCCAGCACCACATGCACAACTAAGTGGAGAAAAAACAAAAAACAGATGAAACAATAAAATAAAAATTGACTCTTTCTCTCTTACACACACAATCTCTCTCTCATAAAAAAAAAAAATTACACTCTTAACCCACTTCAAAAGCCACTGCTTTTGCTGTGCCTTATGCCTGGAGCAGCTTCCCCATGGCTCTTTTTGTAGGACTGACCCTTTCTTTAATCTTCAAATGTCATATTCTTAGAGACCCTGCCCAGCCACCTTATCTAAAGCAGAATCCCCTGCTCCCCACCGTTTGATAAAGTCACTATCAAATCATTAATTTTTTCCCAGAAATTATCAGAATCTGTGATTCTCTTATTCATTTTTTTCCCTATCTCCTCTTACTGGAACTAAGCTATATATGACAGGGATTTTGCTTGATTGCACCTAAAATCTCAGCATCTACTGCAGCATGCAGTGTCCACCCAGCACATTGTTAGTGAATGAATGCACAAAAGCAATGGTTTATCTTTCTGAATAGCAGAAATGTAGATACTTAATTTTTTTTAGAAAGAAGTGAGAGAGAGCGTGAGAGAGAGGAAACTGAAAATCAACTTTATTTATTTTTCCATCTGGCCTTTACTTCTTCAACACTTAGTATGTGGTGCTGGGGTTTGAACCCAGGTCCTTGTGCATGCCAGGCAAGCGCTCCAACCACCGAGCCACTGCTCCAGCCTCCCCTCTTTTTTTTTCTTGGTGCTGTGGATTGGACCTAGGGATGCTTAACTACTGAGTCACATTCCCAGCATTCCTCCCCCGCACACACACACACTTTTTTTGAGATAGGGTCTCATTGAGTTGCTAGGGCTGGCTTTAAACTTGCAATTCTTCTTCCTCAGCCTCCCAATCCACCAGAATTACTTTTGATTCATCCAAAACCGATAGCATATTACTAAATTACAAGTTTAAAAACAGAGAGGCCAGTGCTTACTATTCATTTTCCCTCATTTTAAACACTTCAGTAGGGGCTGGGGTGTCTCAAAATTAAAAGATAAAAATAAAAAGGCTGAGGATGTGGTTCAGTGGTTAAGTGGGCCTGGGTTCACATCCTAGTACCAAAAATTAAAAGAAAAACTTAGTGTCTAGTTTATTCTTTGGACTAGAATAACACTATTCAACAGAAATACAAAGTGAGTCAGCCCTAATTTTTTCTGGTAGCCATAATGACAAAAGTGAAAACAAATAGGTGGAATTAATTTTAATTTTAATACATTTTATTAAACCAAATACAGTTAAAATATTCTTATTTCAATGTGTGATTAATATAAAATTTTTTTAGATTTTTATTTCTATTTTTTGTGGTGCTGGGATTCAACATTCACTCTTTTTTTCTTTTTTTTTTTTGTGGAGGATTGAAATGGAGGATTGAACCCAGTGGTGCTTTACCACTGAGCCACATCCTCATCCCTTTTTTATATTTTATTTTGAGACAGGGCCTTGCTAAGTTGCTGAGGCCGGCTTTGAACTTATGATCCTCCTACTTCAGCCTCCCGAGCCACTGGGATTACAGGTGTGTGCCAACATGCCTGGCTCCACCCTTCATTCTTGTTAGGCAAGAGATGCATCCCCAGCTCTCACTGTGAGATTTTACAGTCCATTTTTGTACTAAGCCTTTGATATAAGTCTAAAATGACAATTATAGTGACAGCCAGTGGTGTGGCTCAATGGTAGAATACTTGCCTAACATGCCAGAGGCCCTGGGTTTGATTCCTAGCACCATAAAAAACCAAAATCAATAGTGTTGTTCTAATCAAAAGATCTAATTCAAATTGGACACTAATTTTAAAAGATCTTTTTTGAGTAACTATTGTGAACTTGTAAATGTATTTTTGCTACTACATGGAAAAGTTGGTTCGATATAGTAAATGTGGGGCTGGAGTGGTGGTTCACCAGTTATGGCACTTGCCTGGCATGCGCAAAGACTTGGGTTCATACCCCAGCACCATGTACACAATGAAGTGTCAGAACAATGAAAGTCACATGAAAAACTAAAATAAAGAGGCTGGGGGTTGGGGATTTAGCTCAGTACCAGAGCGCTTGCCTAGCATGCGCAAGGCCCCGAGTTCGGTCCTCAGCCCTAAAAATAAATAAATAAATAAATAAAATAAAATAAAATAAAATAAAGGGGCTGGAGTGGTGGCTCAGAGGTTATGGTGCTTGCCTGGCATGTGTGAGGATGCAGGTTCAAATCCCAGCTCCACATACACAATGAAGTGTTAGAGCAATGAAAGCCACATGAAAAACTAAATAAAATTGATTCTCTCTTTCTCTCTCTCACTGTCCCTCTCTCTCTCAAGAAAAAGAAAAAAGAAAGAGTAAGTGTGCCACTTTTATTGACCTTTCCTTTTCTTTGACATTAGCCTGGGACAGAAATTGATTATGGGTCAAGTTGCAGGAATTTGATGGGTTTTCCTCCTCTCCTGACAGCTGTTGATTCTCATACAGAATCAGAGTCACAAATGAAGTTAAATTGCACTTAAGCATATCTCAAATGGGAGTTGAAAATAATTCCTCTGTATTGAGTTCATGAAACTTACAGATGAAAAAATAGGTTCATACATTCCCATACTCCAAACATACTTAGGTTTTCCAATGACCTGAGAATAAGTTTTCAAAATTAAAATGGATATTAATTGTATTGTCCTAACTAAAAGAAACCAGACACAAAACGTCACATCGTGTATGATTCCATTTTTAAGAATACCTAGAATAGGTAAACCCTAGGGATGGAACATAGGTTGGTGGTTGTCAGGAACTGGGAGGAGAGGAGACTAGGGTGTCACTGCTAATGGACATGGGGCTTCCTTTGGGGGCAATAAATATATTTTGAAACTAAGTAAAGGTGGTGGTTGTTTAACACTAAATGCCACAAAAGTGTTCATTTTAAAAATGGCTCATTTTATGCTATGTGAGTTTTACCTTGATTTAAAAAAAAATTGAAATAAAACTTAAAATTACCCTCGAGGGGGATCCTCAACCAGAGCAATCCCTGCCCAGCCCACACTCTGGCCCAGGTCTCTGGTTCTCTATGCCCCCATACCAGAGCAGCCCCTGCCCAGCCAAAACACCAGCCCAGGCCTTTGGTCCTGATATTTGACAAAGGGGGTCAAAATATAACGTGGAGGAATAACAGCCTATTCAACAAATGGTGCTAGAAAAACTGGACAGCCACTTGCAGAAAGTTGAACTTAGATCCTTATCTCTCACCTTGCAGAAAAATCAAATCAAAATGGATCAAGGAACTAGGAATTAAATCAGCTACCATACAACTGCTAGAAAAAAAATTAGGAGCAACATTCCAGCATACGGAAGTAGGCAAAGACTTTCTCAAAAAGACTCCTAAAGCAAAAGAATTAAAATCAAGAATCAATAAGTGCGATACCATTAAACTAAAAAGCTTGTGCTCCGAAAAGGAATTGGACAAAACTGTCAAGAGAGAACCTACAGATTGGGAGATAATCATGGCCTGTGATTCCTTCAACAGGGGACTAATATCCAAAATTTACAAAGAACTCAAAAAACTTAATATCAAAAGCAAAAACAATCCAATCAATAAATGGGCCAGAGAGCTAAACAAATTTCTCTACAGACGAAACTGAATAAGCCAATGAATACATGAGAAAGTGCTCTAAATCACTAGTAATTAGAGAAATGCAAATCAAAACTACATTAAAATTTCACGTCACTCCAATCAGGTCAGCAAAAATGAAGAATATAAACAGAAACAGATGCTGGAAGGGTTGTGGGGAGATAGAAACACTAGCATACTGCTGGTGGAACTGCAGACTGGTCAAGCTGCTCCGGAAGGCAGTGTGGAGACGACTCAAAAAATTAGGGATGATTCCACCATATGACCCAGCTATCCCTCTTCTGGGTATTTTCCCAGAAAAGCTAGAGTCAGCACATTACAGTGACACAGCAAAATCAATGTTCATAGCAGCTCAATTTACAAAAGCTAAATTATGGAACCAACCCAGATGCCCTTCACTGGATGAATGGATCCAAAGGCTGCGGTATATGTATATATACGTACATACACACACACTATGGAGTTCTATTCAGCTACTAGAAACAATGACATTATAGCATTTGAAGGTAAATGGATGGCAATGGAAGAAATTATACTGAGCAAAATTACCCAAACCCAGAGACTCAAGGGTCAAATGTTTTCCCTCGTTTATGGAGACCAGAGCAAAACCCAGGCTTGAGTGAAAGGTAGTCAAATCCATGTACGAGACTCACCAAAGTCGAAGCAACACTTATTCTAGGGGAACCATAGATATGTGGTTTAGGGGAAGGGAGGAGAAAAGGAGGGATAATAGGGAGGAATCTAAGAGGGAAATCAATAAGGTATCTTACTCTTTACTCCCCTGAGAAGCCTAATAATATTTATGAAATCACTTAATTCTGGAAAATGCACAATCTTGTGTGTGTGTGTGTGTGTGTGTGTGTGTGTGTGTGTGTATGCAAAAAGACATTGGTTATCTGTTATAGGAAGGAAATATAGAGGAGTCAAGAGACTGGGTGTGGGTGATGTGGGGGCGATTCTGGATTAGGATCAAGGGCGTATAGTATTTTTACTACACATGCAATTTTGATTGTATGACAACACAACTACTCCATTAAAAAATTTTTAAAGATTCAAATTACAACTTCAGTTCCTCAGTCACACTAGCTGCGGTCCAAGTGCTCCATAGCATTTGGCTGTGGCATCTTAGGACGTGAGAATAGATTATTTGCATGCAGAGTCTACAGCTTTTTAATCATTTAGCTCTATTTTGGCTTCCCAGCACTTTCCAAAAGCTCTCAAGGTGAAGTGTCCCAGTTTATTTAAGCACCACCTGGCAGCCACTGAAGTGTCACGTTTCTATTTCACAAGAGGTAGCCATGAATTTGATTGCTACTGTTCCACATGATTAGCGCGTTTTGGGTGACAGATTGTTAAGTTTGTTATGCTTCTGAGCATGTTTTGATTCTTTAATAATTTTTTCTGAAGGGCGTGAGGCAGCCAGAAGCTTGTGGTCTGTGCTTCCAAGTCAGACTTATAATGGTTTCCAGCAGCCCTTGTCTCCAGGGAGCTGGAGGATGGCAGAGGAAGGAACTCATGGAGAGCAGGCCCTGTGCTAGTTTTAACACACGTTAAAAGAACAGCGAGAAAAAAAATTTAAAAATAAGAGCAGTGAGAACGATTAAGGGTGTAAAACCTTAAGACACCCTAAGGATGATTCATCAGACTCAGAAGGATCTGATGGGCTCACCTAGTCCATCCCAGATGAACAAGAGCAATTGGACCTTTTTTTTCAACCCCCAGAGATAAACATCCATAACCACTCTTGTTTTTTCTCTGCACTGAATCACACCTCTCTGGTATCAAGCAGTATGTCTCTAAGTCTTATCAAAGCCTCTCATATTTTTTTTTTATTTTTTAGAAGTGGGAGAGAGGGGCTGGAGCGGTGGCTCAGCAATTACAGCGCTTGCCCAACATGCGCTAGCACATGGGTTTAAACCCCAGCACCCATGCACACAACTAAGTGTCAGAGCAATGGAACCCATGTGAAAAACTCAATAAAAATTGATTCTATTTCTCTCTCTCTCTCTCTCTCTCTCACTGTCCTTCTCTCTTTAAAAAATTTAAAAAATGAAGTGGGAGAGAGAGAGAGAGAGAATCAATTTTATTTAGTTTTCCTTGTGGCTTTCATTGCTCTGACACTTTGTTTGTGTACATGCGTACATGGTGCTGGGGTTTGAACTCGAATCTTCGTGCATCCAGGCTGGTGCTATAACTGCTGAGCCACTGCTCCAGCCCCCAAACCTCTTCTATTAGTTTATCTTTTAAACTTCTCCGATAAAGCTGACTTCATTCAATGATGGCTGCTCCTTGGCTGTCAGAACACTTTGGAGATGAGTGTTTTCTCATTTTTATGACTTCACATCTCAACATGATTATCCATTTGTAGAATGCCTGGTCTGTTTCTTCTCTCTTTCTTGTTGCTCATTGCTTTTCTTTGTTTGTTTGTTCATTTATTTATTTAATCTTCTCACCTTTTATCCTTGTGTAGGGAAGAAGAAGAAGATAAAATTGGTATTGGTCAGCTTTTTCTTGACCAGTCCAATAGTGAATTTGCCCTTTCTAATATTGAGGTGATAGTTATCAGAATAAATCTATACTTTTCTTATTTATGTATAACACAGACCTTGAGTAGTTTTTTTTAAAAAAGAACAATAACCATGATAAAATACAAGCCATGGTAGCACATTCAATCCTGTTACTGACAAGTTTAAAAAAAAAAAAAAAAGCTACTTTTAAAGATGCCTCAGAAGGCATGACAGATATTCTCCAAAGACCTGCTGTCATTTATGCCTCTTTCAAGGTTAAATTACTTGGCTTATGCAATGTTGTGTTTGCAAACTTTTCATTGCAGGTAACAGAAATGTCTTATAGCAAATGCAAGCTGAAAAAAGGGGTCAGGGAGGGCAAGGAGGAAATTAATGAAAGGATGCAAGAGATATTTTACAGAAGCAAAGGAAGAGGTGGACGCTAAATTGTAGAAAAAGGAGAAGGAGGGAAGGGCAAGGTACTGTGGAATGAAAATGACCAAATTATGTGATGTGCATTCATGAATATGTTACAAGGAAATCCACTAATCTGTATAATTATAAAGTGCTAATAATTTTTTAATTTACAAAAGAAAGAAACCAGGGTAAATTTTGAGAATTCAGTGGCAGCTCATGAACCTTGTCTCCAGACGCTGACATTAATGTCACTGAACTCCAAGACAGTTAACTTCAAATTTCAGATAAACAAGGAATAATTTTTCAGATAAACAATGAATACATCCAAATGGCACATACTTATACTAAAAAAAAATTTTTTTTTTTACAGTTTATCTGAAATTCAAAGTTAGGTGGATGTCACGTAGTATCATTTGCCAAGTCTGGCAACCTGGTTCACCTCTCTTGGGTTCATTAACAGCACCTCCCACCCCTGGAGTCTCAGCCAGGTACAAAACTACAGTTCCCTTCCTCCTTAGCGCTAGGAGTGGGCACGTGACCAGGTTCTGGTCAATAGTGTGTGAGCAGAGGTGAAGCCACCATTTCTGCAGTTTGCCCACTCAGTTCCTCTCTTTTCCTCCTTCCCAGGGGCTCCAAGGCTGATTCAGTGCTCCTAAGCCAGCTTGGACTCTTGAGATGAGAGCAGCACTTTCCTGAGGAGTGGAAGAGCAACACCTCTGGAGGGACCTGGGTCCTCACTTGGCTGCATGGGGCAGACCTGCCTACTCTCTTAAACCAAGGAAGAGATGTCTGACTTGCTTAAGCCCCCTTTTAGAAGAGCAGACTGATGGTTGGAGTAGTTTATGTGTGAAATAAAAGAGCTGCCGTTGCTACACAGACTCTGGTTCCTGCCTGCAGTGTAGTCATTTGGAAACCCAGCAGGATTCAGTTTTGATATGCCAAGGGAGGCTGAGCTGTATATTCTTACCTGGATTCCCAAGAGGCCTGGCAGTCTTTTGAGATTCCTTATTTCCATTAATAGCCTTACAGTAATAGGAGACAATCTGTTTCTTGGCACCAAAAACTCCTGAAGCAAATTCTCTTGCATCCTGTCCTTCTCATTTAGATGAGTCTTTTCTGCCTTCCCCAATAAGCGGTGAGCTCCATAGAGACGAGGTTCATTCTCTGTCTCTCCATCACTGTGTCCTTAGCACATAGGAGGTGATCAGAAAATTGAGGGTGGAAGGAGGGAGAGAAGGAAGGATGGGTGGATGGATGGGTGGGTGGATAGATGAAAGAAAACAGGATTGTAGCTGACGGGAGAGAAGTCTTGGTAGAATTCCCCCAAGCTCTGAATTCCTTCTGTCCTAACTGTCTGTGTCACTGTTGTGTATAACTGAGTTCACTTCCCTTCTTCATCTCCCATTCTAGAGCTATGCCTCAATAGAACGGTTCAGTCGTGGACTTGTCTTTAGGACTTCCGTTTTTAGTGATGTCTATAATCTCACGACCCTCTTTGCAAGCTTCTAGAGGCCTGATGCTATGGACCTTTCCTATAAATAAATTAATTTTTCTGGGCCCTACTTTCTTAACTTGTTTAGGAAGCAGAGCCTGAGACAAGGATTAACGTGCTAACACTTTATGCAGGGAGTAAAAAGTTATGAAAGCAAGTGGGAGGATAAAAAAAGGAGTTGGAAAAAATGCAAAGCACTATGATACATGCCCACACTGGCTACTGATCCCAGCCATCCCCCACGGGTCGCTCAGCAGGGCTCCTTGCTCCACGTTGTCTTCTCCAGGGGGCCGCAAGGAGAAGCCATTAAAGGCAAGAGAGGAAAGGAAGTATATTTTCTCAGCTCTCTCCCATCTCCCTCTTATCAATTGTCAAGATTTATGCCTTGAGAAAGTAACTCCCCCACACTTCCCTGTTGTGTAATTAAACACCTTGCAAACACCCTAGCTAGAAGATTCCCACGACATGGCATGCCATGGCATGGCATCAAGTCCAGAAGCAGAGAAGCAACTCAGTGTGGTGGCTCCTGCACTGTTCATGTCTACTCATGCCCTTTTGTATTAAGAGGACAAATTGCCCTTGCTGTTTCTCAAAGAGGGGTGGAATGAGTGCATTCAGTTGTACTGCCTGTCTCGCAATGAGATTTCAGGTCACTGACACCAGGAAGACTGAAGCAAGAGTTAATGAAAAAAGTTACAGCGGCTGGAGTGGTAGCTCAGTGGGAGAGCGCTTACTTGGCACGTGTGAGGACCTGGGTTCGATCCCCAGCACCACCTACACAGCTAAGTGTTGGAAAAACAAATACCAGATGAAAAAATAAATAAAATTGATTCTCTTTTTCTCTCTTTAAAAAAAATTTACAGTCATTGGTAGGCCAAATAATGGACCCCCAAAAGGTTTACACATTCTAATTCCTGGAATCTGTAAATATGTTACCTTCCATGGCAAAAGGAGTTTTGCACATGTGGTAAAGGTTAATGACTTTGAGAAGGGGAGAAGATTCTGGATATTCCAGATGGGTCCAATCCAATTACCTGAGTCCTTGAAATTAGAAATCGTTCAGGCTCTGGTCAGAGAGAGACTTGATGTCAGATGGAGTCAGAATGACGCTCTGCTGCTGATTTTCAGATGGAGAACAGGGTCACAGGTCAAAGAATAAGCAGCTTCTAGAAGCTGGAAAAGTCAAGGAAACAACTGCTCCAAGTAGGGTCTACAATAGGCCTAGCCAGGCACTGTGGTGCACAGCCACTTGGGAAACTGAGGCAGGAGGATCACTTGAGCACAGGAGTTCAGGGCTACCCTGTAGAATGGACCAAGACCCCAGTCCATTTTGTTGCAATAACAAAATAACCTAAGGCTGGCTGTTTTATAAAGAAAAGAGGTTTATTGAGCTCAAAATTCTGGGGGAAAGATCCAAATAGCATGGTGCTGGTGTCCTGGCAAAGGCCACTTGACTACATCACAATATGGCAGAGAAGTGGAACAGGAAGCAACTGCATGCAAGAGCCACACAGCACGACAAGAAAGGTCAGTCTGGCTCTTTCCTTTTTCTTTTCTTTTTTTTAAGAAAGAGAAAGTGAGAGTGAGACAGAGATAGTCAATTTTATTTAGTTTTTCATCTGGTTTTCATTGCTCCAACACTCAGTTGTGTATGTGGAGCTGGGGTTCGAACCTGGGTCCTCACACATGCCAGGCAAGCAAGCACCATACCCTGAACCACCACTCCAGCCCCCAGTCTTGCTCATTCCATAACAACTAACCGGAAGTGCTGCAAAATCAAGAATGCATGCTCCTAAAAAGGGCTGGAGTGGAGGCTGGGGGTTGGAGCACTTGCCTGTCACTCACAAGGACCCAGGTTCAAATCCCAGCACCACATACACAACTAAGGGTCGGAGAAATAAAGACCAGACGGAAAAATAAATAAAATTGATTCTCTCTCTCCTTTAAAAAAAGCATCCATCCCTCTTAAAAACCTAATGACCTCTGCCTCCTGCTAGCCCCTCATCTGAAAGGTTCTCCACCTCAATATCATGACACTGGAAACCAAGCTTCCAGCCTATGAACCTTTGGAGGAAAAAAATATATCCAAATCATAGCAACTCTGCTTTCAATTCTTTGGGATATATATACCCAGATCTGGAAAGTTTTGATCCAAGGTGGATTAGTTTCTCTTTGGCTTAATTCCGTCTAGACCCAGAGAGAGGTGAGGGTGAGCTATCTACTCTCTCCTTAGGGGAGGCAAGTCTGTTAATTCAGAACACTCTGACTGGGTCAGGTTGATGGGTATTAGATGTGGTTCATGATTAATTTTGAGCCAACGTAGGTCATCCAGGAGTTTCTGTTTTTTCCATCAAATGGGGTGAATACAAAATCAAAGGAAATTCCCCATATGCTGCTTCAACCTGCTTCACCTTTCGTTAACCCAGTCCCCAAGGTTAGTTAATCACAAATAGGACATTGGAAAGTGGCCTCTACAATAATAGAAAATAAGGCTGAGAGGCAGGCAGGGAACCAACTCTTTTCAACAAGCTGAAGCCAATGAGGGTATTTTGTGAATGAGGAGGGAACAAGGGGCTGATAAAGGAGAGGAAGATGGTGGTAGCGTGGGGAAGGTGGACAGCTGAAGACAATTTTGCCAGTAATCTTACTAACACACCATTTTGTTGTCCTACTTACAGACTTAGGCTGAGCAATACCCGAGATTTCAAACAGCAGAAATGAAAAGTGTATTCTTTATGAATTTTTAAAATCAGCTCAGGCTTCTTGTCTAGGACCTATAATTTAGGATGAACACATATACCCCAGGGTTTTACTTCTTCTTCTTTTCTTTCTTTTTTTTTTTTTTAAGGCTAAACCTAATCAGCATGACTCAAACCAAAACTTAAAATTGGCATCAGATCTTTTGAGCTTGACTTCACTGCAGGTAACCAGCTGCAACGGAAAACTGATCAAAGTCAACTTAAAGCTCAGAATTCATTTTCTTAAGGGAATTCTCAACTCTGAAATTCACCCACACAGAGCTATGTGCAAGGGATAATTGATACTGAATACATTAATGGCAAAATCGTATGCCTGTTTCCTAAAATAAGGAAGACTCTACCACAGGGGGGAAGGGTTAAGAAGCTAAAATATAAATAACAAGACAGGGCTTTATACCACAAAGACTCCTTTTTACATTGGCCTTTGAAATAATACCAGATGATCCTGCTGGAAGTTATTAAGGATAGGGTCCGAAAAAATAAATCAAATTAAAGGTTACAGTGCTACAATTCAATTTTTAGTGAGCGTGGGATCCCAACATTGCTCACTCTATCCTCTTGGGCTAAACATTTTTGTAAGAGCGGTTGTATGTGATGTTGTATGGGTTCTCAATTTTCCACCATGACTCCCTACCTTAAATTATTTGCCTGATGTTCATTTCAACAAGAAAAAAAAAAATGGCAAAAAGTAATACCAAACAAAATAAAAAATCTAGCATATTTTTCACTTTCTCCATAAACATCTTTTCTTGTTTTTTTAAACAGAGAGCCAACAGAGAGAGAGAAAGAGAGAATCAATTTTATTTAGTTTTTCATGTGGCTTTTGTTCCTCTGAGACTTCTTTGTGTATGTGGTGCTGGGGTTTGAACTCACATACTCACGCATGCCAAGCAAGCGCTATAACCACCGAGCCACCACTCTAGCCCCATCTTTCCTTTTAAACACTGGGCTAAACGTAGATAGGTTTAAAACCCACTTTCCATGTTCCCCTTAGCAAAGATGAGATCATCTGTAATTTTCAAAAGGAAATTCACTAATAAACAAAGGAAATACTAAAGCAAGAAAACAAGTTGAAAAGTACATGTTTCTGGGGTTGGAGTGGTGGCTCAGTGGTTGGAGCACTTGCCTGGGATGTGCGAGGACCCAGGTTCGATCCCCAGCACCATGTACACAACTAGGTGGGGGAAAACAAAAACACAGATGAAAAAATAAATAAAATGATTCTGTCTTTTTCTCTTGAAAAAAAAAAAACACAAGTTTCTGAGTTTCTGATTCTGTGAGAGCTTGCTAGCTAACTAAGAGCTGATCCTAATCTGATACACACTTAATTTACTCTTTAATTTTTCTGGCCCTTCTCCTTTGACTCCTATATTAGCATGCACCTGGGACAGGGTCCCCATCATCCAGAGCTTCAAAGGAAAAATGAATGAAAGGTCAATGAGATCCGTGGCCTGGGTTTGTTTGAAGAACGCATTTTCTACTTTTTTCCCAAGTATCTTTAACGTAGAAAAGCTTTTCTACCTCTAGGAAATGGTCAAGGGTTTCTTTCTTAGAGTCACAGTTTGTGGTCAGACTAAATTTGGAACATCTATTACACAAGAATTTAATGAGCATCCTCAACTCAGCTTGAGTTCTGGAGTCAATCTTGGTCTTAAATTCCATTTGGATGAAAAGAAAAGTAATTTGTACCCTGAAAGTTGCAGCTGTTTTTGGTGTAAAATAATTTTTTTTTTTGCTTTCAAAATTTCCCATAGCTGAAACAAACCATCTGGATCTGTTTTTAGACATCTCGAAGAAGCCCAGTTACCATCATAACCGAAGTGTTAAATGAAGCACCAGAACTTTCTGAGAATATTGCTATTACAGGTTGATGTAAACGACCAGATGAGCCAAGGTTAACACAGATTAAGTTCTGTTTTTGTGGCTGAATATAAATGATAAGCTTGTTTGTGAATTATTCATTCATATTTGGATGTTCTGCAGACCACATCCAAACCATCTTACTTAAACCGTATTCTAGCTTCCCATGCCAATTTAATACATTTGGGGACTCTCTGAACCATCAACTAGGTTGTTTGATTTTGTTTTGCAGTACCCGGGCCTCGTGCGTGATAGACAAGCGCTCTACCATTGAGCTACACCCCCAGTCCTCATCAGCTAGTTTTTTCCTTTTTATTTATCTACAACATCAGGATATACCCTGACATTATCACAAAAGCATGGAACACAACCCACTCCAATTCAGTCCCCAGCACTTCCCCTCTCCACCCCTGCTCCTCTCCCTCCACCACACCAATCCCTCTTCAATCCATTTATAGTTTACTTATTTTGATTAGGGTCCTGTGGATACACCTGTCGCTGGGACCCTGCAATGCACATACAAAGTTCGGTCAGATTTACTCCACTCTTCCTCCCTTTTCCTGTCCCATCTTCCTCCTCCTCAATCCCCTTCATTTACTCTACTGATTTTTCCTCTGTTTTGATGACATTCCCTCTCCTTTTTTCCCCCTTTCTTTCTCTTTTTTTAATCTTCCCCCTTAGAAGGAGGGGGTAGGGGTAGGGACAAGGATGGATAATTAAGGGGGGGCTCTAGAGGGTAAATCTAATTTTCAGAATATAAATATATTATATTGTTTCATTGGAAGCATGTTTGATTGTTCAAAAAAATAAATTTCTTTAAAAAAAGGAAAAAAAGCCTCCCCCTTATGTTGAATTATCTTTGACATATCAGAGAAAACATTCCATCTTTGACTTCTGGAGACTGGCTTATTTCATTTAGCACAGTCTCCAGTTCCATCCATTTACCAGCAAATGCTGCTACATGTTGCATATTAACGCTAATCAGAAAGGAGTAAAGTGAATGGTCCAGCTTCAGTTCCCCTGGGCAAAGCCTAGGTCTGCTGCAGAGGAAATAATATTGTTCTAGGTTCTCATCAGCTCTGTTTCACGTTATTCTTCTACCCCCTGGCCTGAACTCCCTATTCTTACTATTCAGTGGCTCACCCACATCCAAGTCTCTAATTTAGCCTCATATTTTCCCTAATCTTACTCAAACCCTTGCAGATTTCATAAAACCTCTTGAGGTCACAGAAGAGCAGCAGCTTACATGGGTGTGGTCCCCAGCTACCTGGAAGGCTGAGTCAGGAGAATTGCCTGAGCCCAGGAGTTAGAGGCCAGCTGGGGCAACACAGTGAGGCCCTGTCTCAGAGAGAGAGAGATAGAGAGAGAGAGAGAGAGAGCAAACAGAAGCTCTCTTTCTGTCACAGGCCCAGAATTCTTAAAAGGGACAATGGGAAAAAAACAATAAACCAAGTAACACTAAAAGGATCTCATAAGACTAAAAAGTTTTGCCTTCTTGGCCTCTCCCAGTCAGTTAAATGCTACAATTTGAGAGTGTTCCTTTGGATGTGTGCAACAAATTTCCAGGAAGGGTAAAACATGCATGTCACCAGGCATGATAGCACACACCTGTAATCCCAGCAACTCAGGAGGCTGAGGCAGGAGAATAGCAAGTTCAAGGCCAGCCTCAGCAACTTAGCAACATCCTGTCTCTTAATAAAAAAATAAATAAAATATAAATTTAAAGGGCTGGGGTGTAGCTTAGTGGTATAAGTGTCCCTGGTTTCAATCCCCAGTACAAAAACGAAACATGAAACACGAAATATGCAAGCATAATCTGTAGTAATTATCCGTCATGACAGCATTGTCATCAATGCGTCTCTCAAGTTGGTTATGGTAAAGTCATTGGGCTATGGGAAGGCCACAGCTTAGGGTACTACCTGGGGTCTGGCTTTGTCTCACCATAGTAGAATATTCTGAGAGTGTGAAGTGGTTGGAAGCAGGGGAAAGAACCCCAAAAGAAGAAGGAAGAGACAACTAAGATAAATCCTTCCCAACTTTGCTTGCATTTTGAGAATGCTGTACAGATATCAACAGACAAGAAGCCCATGTGCCTTAGGAGCTCAGGTTTTGTCTACCAAGAGATCTCATGAGAGAATATTACCTTGCAGAATTTTCTGTTAACATCAAGACTCAACACTTACAGAGTGCTAATTATATGCCCAGTGCTGGTCTATGGTCTGAAAGTCTTAGAAATCTGATTTTTTTTTCCAACACATTAAGAGTGAATTCATGTTTTAGAATTGGACTCACATTAATTAGGGCTCAGTCCAATGTTTAAAACTGGGATTCATATTATTAATTTACGATAAGAAATGTAAGCTCTTGAAGACTAAAATGTTGATATTGATAGGACCAAAAGCATTCTCCTTTTGTGGGCAGAGAAACCAAACTGCAATCAGAACACAGCTTAAAGAGCATATAATAAGAATAAGGAGGGTTAAATGAATGAGTTAAAAAAGCATCTCTCACCAGGCAGGGTGGCGCATGCCTGTAATTCCAGTGACTCAAGAGGCTGAGGCAGGAGGACCACAAGTTCAAGGCCAGCATCAGCAACTTAGGGAGACCCTGATTCAAAATAAAATAAATGCTACTAGGTTCAAACCCCAGTACACACACACACACACACTCACACACACACACAAAGTGTCTCAGATTGATGTCTTAGATTGACTCTAGGGATGACTCACCAATGAGTTAGTACACTAAAAGTTCATTGCTGAGCCACATTTTAAGAGGACTCCCAATATTTATCTCTGTATGCTTCTTTTCCTATGCTTCCAAATAAACCACCTCCCTTTCTTATAGATAAATATTTTATGCAATAGGCCCTGAGTTCAATCCCCAGCATCAAAAACTTGATTCTGTTGAAACCCCAGATTCAAGCCTTGCCCTCATTTAGGAGTGAATCTCTCCGTCTGTTCTTATATATTTATCTCTTTATTTTGTGTCGCCGAATTTGACTTATTTATAAACTTCACAGAGCCTAGTATAATCATTCTACAAGGCAAGCACTCAGTAATGTTTGTTGAAAGAATGAGAGCAAAGGAACAAAAGAACTCATGCTAATATCAGAAGACTTAAAAATAGTTCTTCTGCCACGATGGGAAAAAATATGGCAGTTTAGATGGAGAACCGTTCCTCAAAATGCTCAGAATAGAATTACCATATGATCCAGCAATTCCCCTTCTGGGTATATACCCAAAAGAATTGAAAGTAGGAATTCAAACAAAGAGATATATGTGTGCCTGAGTTCATAACTGCATTATGCACCATACCCAAAAGGTGGAAGCAACCCAAGAATCTACTGCTGGGTAAACAAAATGCCATAGACAATGAAATATTTTTCAGCCCTAAAAATCAAGTTAATCCTCATATATGCTGCAAAATGGATAAGCTTGAGGACATTATGC
The DNA here is from genome assembly GCA_004027875.1 of Aplodontia rufa. NCBI lineage: Eukaryota > Metazoa > Chordata > Mammalia > Rodentia > Aplodontiidae > Aplodontia > Aplodontia rufa. Next base: position 472 of record PVKS010039804.1, on the reverse strand, counting down.
TAAGTGAAATAAACCAGTCATGAAAGCACAAATATCATTTGATTCCACTTACTTGAGGTCCCTAGAGCAGTCAAAAATCCTAGAGACAAAACAGAAAGGTGGTTGCCCGAGGGTAAGAGGAGGAAATGAAGGAGAGGAGGGTATTATTTAATGGGCATAGAGTTTCAGTTTTGCAGAGCAAAGAGAGTTCTGTGGCTAGCTGGTGGCGACGGGTGCACAATGATGTGAATGCACTCCAAGCTACAAAACTGGACACTTAAAATGGTTAAGATGCCCGGGCATGGGGCTGGAGCGGTGGCTCAGAGATTATGGTGTTTGCCTGGCATGCATGAGGACACAGGTTCAAACCCCAGCACCATGTACACAATGAAGTGTCAGAGCAACAAAAGTCACATGAAAAACTAAATAAAATTGCCTGTCTGTCTCTCTCTCTCCCTCCCTCCCTCACTTTCCCTCTCTCAAAAAAAAAAAA
>PVKS010039803.1:0-17122 GCA_004027875.1 Aplodontia rufa | reverse complement strand
TACATGGTGCTGAGGTTAGAAGTTGCATCATTGCACATGCCAGGCAAGCACTGTAAATACTGAGTGGCCACTCCAGCCCCTCCCTATTCGTTGGCTTTCTTATCATTTTATGCCTATCCTTTAGCATCTGAGCTATGAAACCTCTCATACCTATCATCTCCTGGTGATGAATAGATTCAGAGAGTAGGAGGAGGGTTACTGCCTCCACACATTTATTCTCTGCTTAGGTTACCCAAAATACCTGATGCTATTATGTTTCAGATGCACAGTATTGTTATTAATATAAAGGCATTCAAAATGGTTACAAAATTTTTATTTATGCAATTTTCTATTTTCTTAATCAATAAATGATAAAATTATAATTATATAAAGTTCTATAGATGTTTATGGTATTGTTTAACTGTGGTCCTTAAGTATGAAATTTAGCAATCACATCTTTGAAGGAGTAACCTGTATAAAATTTTTTAAAATAAATAAAAATGACACATTGCCATCTACCATTCTTTTTCAGGATTCTTACTATGATAGTGTTGTCTCAAGCTCTCAAGTGAGGTCAAAATAACAACTTCAATAACTCAGGAAGTATGAATTGGAAGTTCCTATATGGTAGGCAGTTTGCAAAGCTCCAGATCTGTGCTAGTGAATAAAACAGACCTGACTCCTGATGGGCAGGTTGCCTGGTAGGGGAGGCTGCATGCAGAGAAGAAAGCAGTCACAGCAATGGGAGATACCTATGGGGAGGCACTTTGGGAGTTTGGAAGACAAAATGCCACATTCTCCCATTGACTTAACACACATTTGTTGAGGCATGATAAGATACTGAAGAAGACATGTGAAAGTGTCAAGGTGCTACCTGGAATGACATTCATTCCAGGGAATTCCCAGAAGGAAATGGAAACTTTAACCCTTTTCTTTCAACATCATTATTCCATGGGGATCTGATTTGTGCCTCCAACTGTGAATGGGGTTTCTAAAATTGTACTTCTAACTTAACTTCTTTTGAGCTCCAGAACATACCTTAAAATTATTTGCTAAAGCAGAAATATTGGGAAAAATCCTTTTTATATTTCAATCAAAGATCAGCACAGATATACATGTGACTTTATGGTTCATATTTCACATGATATCAAAGATAATGGTTCATAACTAGGTGTTAATAAATATATAAATAACCAAATGAATTACAGTTTCGTTTAAACTGCTAAGAGAAAAATTTGTGACCAGATGCTAGATAATGGAAATAAGAAGGTCCAAACTGGAGGCTTGATCTCAAATTCCAACTTCCTAGAAAAAAAGCATTCTAAAGCAATGCTTTCTAAGTTGGTAATTTTATGATGTAGCAGTAGGTTTTTAATCATGTAAAAAGGCAAGATACACTTGAGAAACAATACATATGAATATTATTGTCTTAGAAATTCATAATCCATACAATGTATCTGAGATTCTGACAGGCACCAAGGTAAAGACATCTCTTCAACTCTCATAATCCAGCTTTGTTTGTATACAACCATAGATGCCTTTGTGTCTTTGGACTGGGGCAAAAAGAGAATAAGTGATTAGGAACACTCGTTATCAGAAAATGAAAACAAAGTTATAGTTTCCTTTTTTCCTTATTTCTTTCCAATCAGGATCCAAAAGTACCTGACTACCATTTGTGCCTACTGTATACCAAGCACTCTACCAAGTAACTCTTTTCACATCATCTTACCAAGGCTAATTGTAATCATGAAAGGTAAATATTATACCCTTTAATTGAAAAATATGAGTAAATTGATACTTAAGCAAGTAAAATAATCTACAGTAAGTAAAAAGTTTTTGTATGACAGGTTCCATACCCTGATGTGGCCAACTCAAAATTCATTTTAATCAATATGCAATACTTTCATAAGCTACAAGTATCTTTGGAAGAAGAAACTAATATTCATGGTAGGAGGCAGACTGTAAATGTGGCAAGATTATAACAATTTAACATGCTAGGAAAACATCTCTTAATAACACTATACATTTTTTAAAATTCTTAAGCATGATTCCCCTAATGTGCAAAGTTCTTCTTTGATGGGCACTACTTGATTAGCTCCCAAAGAGTCATAGTCTGCAGACTTCAAGAAATATAGGCAAATGTGAGGGGCAGCAATGGGATCTAATGGAAAGACCACAGGCTTTGAAGTCAGCCAATCTTTCCCTGAACATCCTATTTAAAACTACCCTGTTCTCTGGAGTCACTGTTAGTGTACACATATTTTATTCATAACATGTAGTATTGTTTAGGAGTAGCTTACTCTGTACTTATGGGCCCTCTCTGTCTTCTATACCTTACCAGAATATAAATTTCAAAAAAGTAGACACTTTGTGGTTCACTGATGTGGTCTCAAATCTTAATCAGTGCCTGGCACAGGAAACCAATAAATGTTTTGTGATTGAATGAAAGAATAAATGAAGATAGGCCTTAATTAATATCTCTTCTCTATAATCTATTAGCTTTATGAACTCAGTCAGTTACTAAACCTCTGTAAGTCTATCCTTCATCTTTAAAATGCTAATATTTATTTCAAAGTCCTTATCAATTAGAAAAAATATGTAAGTTACCTAGTTCAATGTTAATGTTTTTAAATATTTTTAATTTTTTTAAATTAGAGAATTATAGTTATACATAGCAGTTGGGTTCATTTTGATAAAATTATACATTCATGGGATCTAATTTATTCCATTTCCCTATTCCCCCTTACCCTCTCCTTTTTCCTCCTCCTATTCTCCTTCTTCTATTCTACGGATCTTCCTTTCACTCCTTATTTTTGATTGTTGCATCACACATATGCACAAAGGTGAAATTCCCTGTGGTATATTTATCTATGCACATAGGGTAATTTTATTAGATTCATTATGCATTTCCTCCCCTTTCCCATCCCTCCTCCCTCCCTCTCGATCTCTTCTACTCCACTGATCTTCCCTATATCTTTATGATATCCAACCCTCACCCCTGTTTTCTCACCGTATTTTGCTCTAGCTTCCCACATTTGGAAAAAAAACATTCTAAGTTTAACTTTCTGAGTCTGGCTTATTTCATTTAATATAATGTTCTCCAGTTTCATTCATTTATTGGCAAATGCCATAATTTCATTCTTCTTTTTTAGCTTACTAAAACTCTATTGTGTACATACACCACATTTTTTTTTGATCCACAATCTATGGATGGGCATCTGGGCTGGTTCCATAACTTGGCTATTGTGAATTGTGCTGTTAAAACACTGAAGTGGCTGTATTGCTATAGTATGCTGAGTTTAGTTCTTTATATAAATACCCAGGAGTGGTATAGCTGCATCATATATGGTGGTTCCATTCCTAGTGTTTTGAGGAATCTCCCTACTGTTTGCCGGAATGGTTGTGCTAATTTGCAGTCCTACCAATAATTTCTTTTTTTTTTTTTTTTTTTTAAAGAGAGAGGGACAGTGAGAGAGACAGAGAAAGAGAGAAACAACTTTATTCAGTTTTTCACATGGCCTTAGTTGCTCCAACACTTAGTTGTGTACGTGGTGCTGGGGTTTGAACCCGGGTACTCGTGCTTGCCTGGCAAGCGCCGAGACCACTGAGCCACCGCTCCAGCCCCCCTACCAATAATTTCTGAGTGTACCTTTCCTTTACATCCTTGCCAGTATTTATCTTTATTTGTATTTTTGATAATTGCCATTCTGATTGGAGTTCACTTTTTGATTTTGCTTTTATCACGTATTCCCCTATTTTCTCCGGTGCTTATGAAAAGACTGAATCTTGAGCAGAACTGTGAATATTTTTTTCACATTGATTCAAATACATGTTAGTAAATTGTCCAGGAATTTTATTTAAGGTACAACACTTTCTAAAGTCCACTCAATGTGTAAACATTTGCTTTGGTTTTCGAAGAGACTCCAGCATTTCATAATGTAATCAAATCCTGATGATGACAGAACCAAAAAAAGGTATGATAAAGGAGAGAGAAGTTAAAATAAATTGGAATAGAAAGAAAAGGAAGGGAGGAATTGCTGCAGGAGGCAGGCTAGTTACCTCCACTGATAGGACAGGGTTCCAGAGGGCCTCCGGGAGAGCCAGAACCATTCTACACCTGAGGCTGGGAATTAGCTTTATATAGATGTAGTTTAGCTGTGTGTTTCAGTTGGGTTATAAATCACAAGAAAAATTTTTTAAAGAAATTTTTAAAACGACAGAAAATGACATACGCAAACTGGATGGGTGGGTATAATTCTCTTAAACTATTTTATTTTTTTAAATATAAAGTTTATTACATTTAGTATTTTCAATTTGAATTACTCTGTCAATAAACAAAAAAAAAGTGACCTGGAGTAGATAACTGAAATAAATTTTGATTTTGTATATTCAATCTGTATAGCCTTCTAAAATATATAGAGACTTGTTTTATATAAATATAAAACCAATATCATCTTTTGTTTTTTTAAGAGAGAAAGGGACAGAGTGAGAGAAAGACAGAATCAATTTTATTTATTTTTCATCTGGTTTTTGTTTCTCTAACACCCAGCTGTATATGTGGTGCTGGGGTTTAAACTTGGGTCCTCACACATGCCAGGCAAGTGCTCCAACCACTTAGCAACTGCTTCAGTCCCCAAACCAATAACATCTTTAAAATAAGTACTAAATTTGATTTTTCTTTAGACTCCAACTTTCTGATTTAAATTCCACTTTCAAACCTTGGTGTAGGATATTTAATATTAAGCATTTAATTATTATCAATAAAGTATCTAACATATAGATAAAATAAATTGGAAAGAAAACCATTTAGGGACTATTATCAGGGGTAGGAGGATTGTTATATTTTCTGGTAATCATGTTATTTTGGAATTGGAACCAACCTTAAAAATCATTGAATTCAAATTTTGTGCTCTTTCCTACAATCTCTTATTTAAAACTCTTCACACAATAATCTCACACAATAAAAATTACAGCCCGTGGCTAAAATGCCAGGGAGATAGTGTTAGGAATTAGGAAGGGATGGGGTTTGGAGGCCACATAATCTGAGCTCTACAAGTATAACACTGAGTAAGGACAATTTCTTCACTCTTCCTTTTCCAAATATACAAATAAAATTAATAATTCTCACATTGCAAGATTGTTATGAAGATTAAACGGTACATATATGAAATTCCTAGCATATTGTAAAAGATACTCCACAATTGTTATACTCCTTCTCCTGAGTGACTCATTCCTTCCCCAGGAAAACCAATGGAACCTCTGTTCATAATTTTTATGTCTTTTGCATATCAGTCCTGTCAAATGTTCCCATCATCTGTAAGTTCTAGCTCAACTCTTCAGAGCTTTATAAAACAAGTGGAATCCTTTTTCTTCATGACAATACCTAAATCGAAAAATCACAAAGACATATGTTTACAGAGACCAACAAGTAACTTAACTGTGTAGAATGGCAAGACTTAAGAAAACTATTCAGTTTTTGGTGGAAACTGGGCAGACTAGAGTTCCATGCCTCATCTAAAAGCAACAAATAAACATTAGATTTAAAAGTTTTTTGCCATCTAATTCAGGGATTTTTTTTTCATAATTCTGGCCAATACTGTATGAACCAAACAAAACATATCTATGAGCCAGACCAGGTGCTAGAGCCATAGACTATGACTTCTGGAACAGTCAACAGGCTTCCCTTAGAAACTGGCACAGCTGCTTCATACCGCTAAGTAGCTTGTGCCTGGCACAGAGCAGGCAGTGCTGAACACTACCCACCCTCAGATCTGCAGGATTTTCTCTGATCCACTCCAAGACGTCTGTGAAGTACTCGCAGCCTGGATCAGCATCCTAGTCTCCTTCAGTCTGTCCTGATGAGACAAGTTCTACTCATATCACTATCAGGCATTTTTTCCCCTTCCAAACACACCAGAATTTATAACAGTAGCAATCCTAGAAATTGCCTAGAAATTCAAATGTGTCTGACCAGCACACACCACAGGGTGCTAACTCTTTCTTACCTTGATTTAGAAAAGGTGTTCTTAATTTTGGTACCTTAGGTCTCAGGATAGTACATAGTTTGATTTAAGGTTATCTGTGAAACTGCTGAAAATGAATAAGAGGTTTCATTGGGCTTGCATATATTCATGTCTTTTAACAGTTTCTTAAGGGAATAAAACCCAAAAGAATTCATGGCAACTTTTGTAAACTATGTTTCAGTTAATGTAGTCTGTAGCTGTTAGCTTTTTTTATATGTTTTTTTATTTGTTCGACATAGTCTTACCTATTGGAGGGAATTGTTGTTACACATTCATGTATACATGGATATTGACATAGTGAGATAGTAAGTTAAGGCTGATCCTAGACCAGGATCTACTCCCTTTCTTCCATTCCCCAAACTCGGTAATCCTACCATACTATAGTTTGAAATGAACATACACATGTATAATGATTGTTGACATTTCTGAGTTTCTCTGCCTGCCTGTGTATAGTTAGACTTCTAATGGGATTTGAGTTTTCCCAGACATATTGATAACCCCCCTTGTCCCTCCTGCTCCTCTCTGCCTCCTATCCCTTCTTCCCTCACCTTCATAAGTATAGTTTCCCCAGTTTATGTGAAATTTCAACTATGATGAGTTTATTACTTATTATTATTATTTATTACTATCATCCTATCTTTGATTTTACACTAGCTTCTACATATGAGAGAAAACATTTGGCTCTTAAGTCTCTGTGTTTACAGTATTTCACTCAGCATAATTTTTTCCATCTCCATCCATTTGGCTGCAAATGCCATGATATTATGCTTTCTAATAGCAGAGTAGAACTCCATTTTGTGTGTGTGTGTGTGTGTGTGTGTGTGTGTGTATGTGTGCATATATGTGTGTGTATATATATATATATATATATATATAGTAACAATTTTTGAATCTGTTGATCCAGTGAGGGGCATCTAGCTTGGTTCCATAGTTTGTTTAGCTATTGTGAATTGAGCTGCTGTAAACATTGATGCAGCTATGTCTCTGTAGTATATTAATTTCTGAAATGAAGTCCTGTAAGAAGGCTGCTCAATACTGAGCATCGTCTCTATTAAAAATGATTTATCTTTTCATTCTTTTTTTCACACAGAGCTTCATAGCCCCCTGTTGGATCCTGGCGTAATTACCCACACCCCACAAATCCAATGAATGCTGATGTCATTATTTAATTGAAATTTAAGACTTAACATTTGGATTTTCTTTCAATTTATTAGATTGATGCTAAAATCCATAATGCTATGATTCTAAGGCTTGGGGAAAATAATGTACTGCTAAATATTTAGTGTACATGTATTTACATGAACTTCTTTTTTCTTCTCATAGGTCGAAAGTTTAAAAAGTTCAATAAAGTCAGAGTTATGAGAGCACTAGATGGTGTTGCTCTCCCACAGTCAGTGGGCATTTCGAATGAAAGTCAAGCCCTCAGCCAGAGAATCACTTTTTCTCCAAGTCAAGAAATACAGTTGATCCCCTCGCTGATCAGCCTGTTAATGAGCATTGAACCAGATGTGATCTATGCAGGACATGACAACACGAAACCTGACACCTCCAGTTCTTTGCTGACCAGCCTTAATCAGCTGGGTGAAAGGCAACTTCTTTCAGTAGTCAAGTGGTCTAAATCCCTGCCAGGTAATTCTAATTTATATATATTAAGAGACAATAAAATTTTTACTATGTTTGTTATACTCGTCAATTGTTAAATCAACAATCTGCGCAGTAAATTAACTATAAACAGCATGTTCAAATATGTTTCAGCAGTTGGAAATATTTGTTAAAGATCACATAAGTGCTGTGGAAACGCAAAAGTAGAGAACACATTGATTCTTGTTGATAAACCAAGAATTCTTTCTAGACATGAAACAGATGAGGAATAGCCTAAGTGTAGTGTTCACCCACACATATTTTTGTCATAGTTCAGAGAAAGACATGCTGACCATCTTTTTTAAATGTCTAGTTTATTCTAAACCTTTATTGAATCCATTTCAATTGGTAGAAAACAAAACTGAATGCATCTACTCATGTTAACAAATCAAAATAGCATTTAGACTACAGTGAGGTATCTAAAGACAGCTAACAAAACAAAATTCATAAACATAAAGAAACTATTTAAACATAGAAAAATGAACATCCAGTCACTATTTCCTCTAAATCATACCAGGATAAAGACAGAATAACCCAGCAGCAGTGACAACTGGATTATATCATCTTGAAAGTATTTCAGCCACTTTATAGTTATCTTGCTCCTTCTGCATAGCTCCACAGGAGCCAAGAGGGTTGAAAGAATAATAAGAATAAAATTGTCACTTGATTAAATCTCAGACAGCAGAGCCAGGAGAAGACTGTAGCAATTGTTGTGGAGGCACTAATCACATGATTAGAAACAGAACACTTTTTCAAAAATTAGATGCTCTTCACACCAATGATAGCCTTATACTTCCTTAGAACAATTTATTTTTCTAATATCTAATCAAGAGTGAAGCATATTATGTCTTCTTAGTCCCCAAGGAAATTCAATAGCTTTAAAAAAAATAATTTCTTCCCAATTTGACTTTATATATTTCTCAGTTATTATTGTAGCTGAAAGGTTTGAAATATAATATGTGAACTGTTATTGAATATTCAAGGTTACATGAAACAGAAAAATAGATTCCTATTTGTTAAACCTTTTAAAAAAACATGTATTAAGCAAAGTTAACAAAATTTGGTATTCTGACAGAGATGAAGTAATTTTTGTAAAAAAGTCATAATGCCCAGTTCTTATTAGATTCATTCTAGATGAAAGGCCTTGAACAGGTAATATTTGTTTTTCCAATTAGAAAATTTCTGAATATTTAGAACTTACTGAAAGAAAGTTATCAAATTCAATAAATCCTTACTAAGCAAAATGTCATAGTAACATTGATAAAATTATTGTTTAAGATATGTATTAATGTTTTTAATTTTTCTGTTTATCTATTATTTGGAAATGGTGATTTCTTTGATTTTTCTTGATATAGATAATATTCCTTTGGTTTGCATTTTGGAGTTTCTTTATTGTTTAAAAATATTGTATCATCAATGCTATAGAACAATCAATAAATAGAGGAACGATCAGTGAAGGAAAGAGGTCAGGGGGATGGAGGAAGGGAGAGAAGGGGGAAGTATTGGGTATTGAAAGGGAGCAAAATATCTTCTATGCAGTTGTGAACATGTCAAATTGAATCCAACTATTATGTATAAATAAAATGTGCTAATAAAAATATTTTTTAAAAGATTCTACCATCAGCTGGCAGATTTAGAAAATAATCAATCATAATTAAAAAGATAATTTATTTTTTATTAAACCTAGGTGAACTTTTTAGTTGAAAAAATTATCTACCATAAATTTTTGACTTGCAATGTCAAAAGAAAAGTGAGAGGAAAAATTTACATTGAATTAGATGATAATTTTTTTAATGTTGCAAAATATAATTTATGTGTAGCAAATCAGAATGAGTGCAACACCATTATTACACATACTGTTTCCATTAACTATATAAAAGGGAAGCATTGAAATTCTCCACATGACCTGTGGTCTTTTTAAACTACATTGCATAGAATGCGTGTTGGGAGTAGCACTACTGAATGAATAATGAAAATGATTGATGAACGAAAGCAACTATATTGACCTCTGAAAAAGGGCTCAGAGTGATTATCTAGTATGATTAGCTATTCCAAACTGATTTTAGTTGATTTTACAGAAGGTTGCAGATTTTATTCACTTATTCACTCAATAAATATCTCTTACATAACTCCTATGTGCAAGACCTAACAGTTAAACAATGATGTTAGAAAGAAAAGTTGGAAGACTGAGTTCATGCTATGAATGCATTTTAGTGCAGTACTTCTTAGCCTCTGGCCATCAGTTTTGCACATAAGAGCAATTTATTTTATCCATTCACTCATGTAATAAGACTAAGTTTGTGAAAGATGGACTTTTGTTACTGGATCCTTTATGATTAGCCAGAATATAAGCTTATTTACAGAGCAATCTGTATACATTGCAGCATACGCACACACACCACTGCTGGGAAAATATGTTGACTTATCAGGCCATTCTTTCCTAAGAAGAAAGTATATTTGGGAAGTCAGACTAATTCTAAATTCAGATGTGAATGATCATCATAACAAAGAACATATCACTCATGAGGGCCCCTAGGTATTATATGTTCAGGTGCCCTGAGGATTCTTGTTGGCTGATCAAAGCCTCCTCATTTGTTCTTTGTCCATACTCTTCCATTAACTTTGACCTGTTGATCTTAAGCAAGATCACAATAATTGAATGTTATCTGACTTCTTTCTGATAATATTTCAGTGATATCCTTTTTCTACTTATCAGATGCTCTAGCCTCCTGATAGCATATTTACAAACTATCCCTTAGAATACATTGCTTCTGACATTTAGTATTTGTATATGAAAAATTTTATAATGACTTTTACCTGTAGCTTTTGTGGTTAATGTTTTCTAATTTGGAGTGTGGAAGAACACATTATCTCTAAAATTTAAAAAATAAATATGACATATTTCTGCTCTTAGGAGACTTTCTAACCAATGAGAGAAATAAGATACTAGACAGTATACGTGGAAAAGGTACAGATATAAAGAAAGTAGGGACAGAAAAAAACACTCTTGATAGGGATAAAATAAATGAGAAATCATACTTTACTTTATCTTGAGGAAGCCCTCACTACCATTATGTATAATCATAATGAAACAATAAACATGAAAAGAAAAAGAACAGGAGACTTTCCAGATAGAAGGAGTAGTGTGGTTGATAGCATTAAAGAAAAGGCAACTATGAGACATATTTGGTAAAGAATGAGTTAAACCAGCATAACACAGTGACTTCCAATCTTTTCAAATGCAATTATCCCTTAAAAACATCAAAATTAGCATTTATTCAGCCACAGATTATAATTAAAATGTTTAGTAGCAGCTGATTGAGAAAACACATTTGTACATGTGAATCCTGAGACACTACTGCAATAAAAATGAATCTGAGGTTTCATCGCACAAATATCAAGAAACCACTAACAATAAATTGATATTGAGGGGTGTAACGGAAATTAAATTTAGAGGTTTGAATTACAGGCTGATCAAGGAGGGTCTTAAAAGTCAGGGTAGACTTTAGAAGTTGTAATGACATGCAACCTAAGGCATTTGTAGAGATGTTTTGGGAAGGAGGGAGGGGGAGGGATAAGGGTGGATAATTGGGGGGTCTTGGGGGCAAATCTAATATTCAGAACTTATATATATTATGTTTTTCATTAGAAGCATGTTTGATTGTTCACCAAATAAATTTCTTAATAAAAAAAGAAATTAAATTGCTAAGTTACTCATTCTCCATTCAATTTCACTTCCAATAGTCTTCCTCCTGTTTCAATTGCAGCAGAGCTAAGGTAACAGAAGTTTGGAGAAAACATTCCCTTTTTATAAATTTTGTTTTGATACTTCTATTGGAGAAAAACCTATTCAGATCAGCACTTGGACATTTTAAACATTGCATTTTAAATACAAACTTTTTTCTTGGTTTCAGCTAGATAGACTAAATTTTCATTACCAGAAAACTGAAACAGTAGTTTTCCTTGTTTTCTAATCTTGACACATGCCAGGACTTTTTTTTTTTTTCAAAACATCTTTTGAGTCATTGGCAGTCATTACATTTGTGACAAGGGATGTTTTTTTCTTTCTTCCCAAATCAAATAAGTAAACTGAATTATTACCTTCCAAAAATGTGATGAGAGAGAAATGAAAAGTGACTTACTAAGAGAAAAATTAGTTGATAATGACTTTTCTGAAGGCCTTCATAAACCATTTTTCTAAAACCCTGTTCTACTGAAATTACTATTCCCAATGCTGATAAAATTTTTTGCTTGTCCAATCAGGGGAATATTTTCAACCCTTAGCATGTTTCATGTGCCACTAGGGCTATTTGCAAAGTAATCAGTTCATGTTGAAGCTCTTTGCATTCATCATTTGAGTCCTGTGTACTTGCTCTTCCACCCATACCATAAATTTGGAATGTCTGAGTTCTGTGCTCTGCTCCTGTAGTTTTAGTCTGCATGATTTGGATGAGCTCATTCATAGCCTTGTGTTTTACAGGCTCTCTATTCTAGTGCTATACTATTAATATGCATATCAGCCTAGACCCTCTACTGTTCCAAAATCTACATGGCCTTCTAGTCCATAAACCTAAATCCTCTTTCTGTAACTTGGAACGACTCCTCAGCCAGAATCTTTAGTAACACCTTTATCTTACTTTCTTCTTCATCCCCTGTCCAGGTACTTGTCAAAGTCTGTCAGCTATACATCTTACATATATGACTCATTATTCATACTACTTACATTATTACTGCCTGGACTTTGTTTGGTTGCCATCATTTTTACCTAGATTTTGCCCTTCAAACAATCCTCTATAATGCCCCAAGAATCATCCTTCTTAAGCAATTATAATCAGTTATGTTTTCCCCTTTTCAAAGTGAACTCTTTAGCCTTATCTCCAAGGTCCTCTGAAGTCTCACTTCTGTTTTTGCAACATCATCTTTCACCATTCTGCTCTTTAAGCAACCCTAAAGTTCTGTTCTCAAAGTGCCCTTTGCTCAGTTTCCTGCCTCTTTTACCCATATTGTTTTCCCTGCTTGGAGGACTGTCTCTTCTCCCACTTCTTCCCCAGCCCCTAACTAGCTATCAAGACTCATGTCATCCAGCACTTCCTTGGGAAGATTTCACTGAGCCTTCCCAGACAGACAAAGAACCCTTTTCTCTCCCATATCTCTCTTTCATTTGTCAACCATAACACTGTCACTGTGAATTGAAATTGTATTCTACTTTTCTCTCTCACCAGACTATAAATGTTAAAGGCAGAAAAGGAATCTTTGCAATCCTTATCCTTAGTCATGAGAATAATGCTTCACTTGAATTAGTTGCTTAAATATTATTTAAAAATATTTAGTATGTAATTACATAAAAAGAACAATCCTGCCTTAGATCATTCAAATATTAAGTCATTATTCAAAAGTCATCAAAAATGTGTGGTGATTCCAGGTATTGCAATAACGCTTCTCTTTGTTCCTCAAAGTTCATACTCATGTATGAAAATTCATATCTTGCATGGGTTAGCTATTTCAATTATGTAACATTTTTTCTTTACAGAAACACAACCAATATACATTTTAGCCGAACTCATATGAGAGAACCTAGCTGTTCATACAGCATCTCTTTATTTAAAAAATTCAGGTGCAGATGTTTATTGAGATTTGCTGCTCCTGGCCAAATTCACCCGCGCGGCCATAATGTGGGTGGGCAAGGGAAGTGTCGGGTGGGCAGGGAAAATGGCACTGGACCTCAGCAGGGCAGCTGCTTTATAGTTTTAGGGAAATGAGAGAAGTCGATGGGGATGGCCTTTCAAACAGCATCTCTTTACTGTATAGTTTCTTTTAATTTGTTTTAAGCATTAAGAATTAGACAGCTTGTAGCTAGGTTTTTTTTTTTTTTCAGGGATTTTCAGGTCAAGTCACTTAAAAGGAAATGGTATTTTTATCCTACTTCTTAGACACAGTGATCACCCATCATGTCACTATATGAAGACTTTCCATTTTGATCATGAGCTCAAGTGTGCTAAGTTTTTCTGATTAGTATCACCACTGGGAATTTTACCTCAGCATTCCATCTTTATTTCAGTATAAATTCATGGACTGATCTTACATTAATGGAGGAGAAAAATCTGTACTTCTGTACCAGGCATGTTCAAGTCGATGTAACCTTGTATATTTATCACAGATAAGCCCTCTAAAGGTGGAGAAAATAGAGGTTCTTTTCCAAGTTCTATTCTTTTACATGGAACTTTTTGCTATAAATATTGGGATTTGGGTTAAATTTTAAAATATTTCAACAAAATTCCCCTTTTATGTTAGTTGACAAATTTATTTTTACTTTTTAACTATCTCTCTGATATTGCCTCTTGATTCATTCATGTTGACTTATTTAAGACTTTCAACATCATTCATCCAGCTGTAAACTGCTCTTCCTGACTCTAGCACTTACCCCTGAATTAACCTTCACATAGCTACCAAAGATCTTTCTATAGTACATATATAGCCTTGTCCCTCCCATTGCTCCTTATTGACATACAAGATCCTCCACGATCTGATTCCAGCCTACATTTCCAAAGACCTCTTTGCTTCTTCCTCTGAGTTCTTCAGTGCTGAGCTGGTGATCGTCCCAGAAATGGGAATAGGCAAAAGAAGACCTACAACCACTAAGTCAAAGTACATTTGCCCTTTTCCTGCCATCCTCCTTCTGCCACCAATACCAGAGAAGGGCCTGAAAGAGGGTGAAACATTAGAGCATAACATACACCCGTAACTCGAAATCACATGATAGTTTAAATTAAGATTGGATTAAAAAAACATGACTGAAAACCTCTGGAATCTACCCAAGATATGTTAAATGTTGCTGGAAAATTAGATGTAACATAATGTTTTAAAAACTAAAACCAATTTATTTTTAAATCCCCTGAGATTGAGATTTCTGAGTAAACTGAATATCACTCAGGCACTGGCTCTTGGTCTTTTAGGAAGTTTTGCCTGACTTCCTTCTGATTGACTGGTGTTTTCCCTCTTATCCTCCTCTGTCACTGCACTCCTGTGCTTGTCTCTCCTGTTGTGTTGTGAGCTTCTGCTGAAAGTGAGGAATGGGTCTCCTTCATCTTCATAACCTCAGCATTTTAAACCCACAAATGGGTCTCAGTAAATGGGTGTCACATGAATGAGAGATGGGTGATTGATTCAGTTAACGAATTCCCAGAAATGATAAATCACGTTTTAAATAACTTCCAAATTTGCTGCTACTTTTTCATTTCCAAACTATGTTATTTATTAATGTTTCTTGACCTTTTAGGGTAAAACATATTGAGATTGAAAATATATGACCTTACTTATATCTATTTTCAAACTTTTATGTATTTCCAACATTTGTGACAAAAGTGAATTTTGTGCTCATTTCATTTTAAAATTTGTTTTGTAGGTTTTCGAAACTTACATATTGATGATCAGATAACTCTCATTCAGTATTCCTGGATGAGCTTAATGGTATTTGGACTAGGATGGAGATCCTACAAACATGTCAGTGGGCAGATGCTATATTTTGCACCTGATCTAATACTAAATGAGTAAGTAGTAACTTCTTGTTCTTGTTATTATCAGCATTGTATGTGCAGCATGGTTTCTGAAATTATATTTCAATAAATATGATCATACATTTAATGTTTTTTTTTAAAGAGAGAAGGATAGTAAGAGAAAGAGAGACAGAGAGAATTAATTTTTATTGAGTTTTTCACATGGCTTTCGTTGCTCTGGCACTTAGTTGTGTACGTGGGTGCTGGGGTTTGAACCCGTGTACTCGTGCATGCCGGGCAAGCACCATAACCACTGAGCCACCACTCCAGCCCCACATTTAATGTTTTAAATAATAGAATTTCCTGAAATATTTCTCAGAATTACTTCAGTTTTAAAACTTGATATGGTAGTCTTAAAAAATTTTATCATTTACATCATGGGCTGGAGTGGTGGCTCAGCGGTTTCGGCGCTTGCTTGGCAAGCACAAGGACCCAGGTTCAAACCACAGCACCTCGTACACAACTAAGTGTTGGAGCAACTAAGGCCATGTGAAAAACTAAATAAAATTGTTTCTCTCTTTCTCTGTCTCTCTTACTGTCCCTCTCTCTTTATTTAAAAAAAATTATAATTTACATCAGTAAATTGATATTTTGAGATTTTTCCTCTTGTATCAATATATGTTATTGTCTCAAATCAAAAATTTTAAATTCTTCAAAACTGGACTAAGAAATAGGCTTAAAGACAAAGTCAAATATCTACTTTATAAAATTAAAATTTCATCCCTTAGTACTAATGAAGATAATGAAACAAATTAGGTATATTTTTTTGTTTGAAAGTATTGTCTTATCTTCAAAAAGTAAATACATCTTTCTTATTACAGGAGAAACTAGACTGGTAATTTATTTCAAAAACATATGACCTTTAATTAATTAATTACATATGGTCTTTAAATTAATAAGAATCTTTTCATGGCAATATTTATAATGTTCTAATGGTGAATGCTGATTTACAAATATTAAATTAGTAACTTACACCTCGTATGAGTCTTAATAGTTTACGTTAATTTTTCTGTTTCTGTCTGTTTTATCCTACAATTGATGGTTAGACGGTAGTATCCTTCTTTTTATAGTTCAAGTAACTGATGGGTAGCAGAATTGGAATACCTGCTAAAGAATCTGACAGACAATATTAATCTTAGCTCTTCTGAGTAAAAAAGTGTAGTACTCTTCTCACTGTTTCTGATAGCTCATTTGATTGACGTGAACATTATAAAGGAGTACTTAATTGAGAAAATACCTTAAATAAGTGTCTGCAACCTTCAGAATTGGTATTTAATCTTCTGAATTATTTTTTTAAGAGAAAAAGAGGTAGAGTGAGAGAAAGAGAGAATCAATTTCATTTAGTTTTTCATCTGGCCTTTGTTTCTCTGAAACTTAGTTGTGTGTGTGGTGCTGGGGTTTGAACCCAGGTCCTTGCACATGCCAGGCAAGCACTCCAACCACTGAGCCACCGCTCCAGCCCCCTTTTGAATTATTTAATGCTTGCTAACATTCTCTGTCACCACACTTTTCCCCTAGAAAAGGTCACAGTATGACAGCTTTCTGCCAACTGAAGAAATTCCCACATTGAATTGCACACAAAATTGTATGTGTGTGTGTGTGTGTACACACACATAGATGGATATGTTTTCACAGAAAAAAATTAACAATGAATAAAGTGTTTCTGAGCTTCTGACAGCTCCATCTTTTTTTAATTTATTTATTTTTCGCATTTATTAGAAGTATACAGTGATACAGGATACAGATGAGGGGGAAACATTGTCAAAACAGTAGCAATCAATGTGTATAAACTTTGTTATCCAGGGGTAATGCCAACGCATAGATAAACTACTATGGGTTTCATCTGTTGCAGTTTCCCCCAGAAGAACTCATGTGTTAAATGGGTATCTAGTGTAGGAATAACATCGGCTTCTGGGATGGTTCCCC
>PVKS010039802.1:0-17025 GCA_004027875.1 Aplodontia rufa | reverse complement strand
GTGGTCATGTGGCTCATGCATGGCCTTTCCCACCCGCAAGGCAGCCTGGCAACCATCTAGGTGGTTGGCCACTTACTCTGGGAAAGGAAGAAGAGAACAATGAGCATGGGTGCATCAGCATCAATCACAGGTAAGGAAATGGTTGGGACGGGTAGCGATTTCCCCAAGGCCATATGGTGACATCCATAGAACATGCACATTTTGAGGAAGACTAGATTAGGAGAAGTATCAGGAAGTGGGGCAATAACTTGGCAAGCCAGAGACTGGTGCAGAAAATCCCTGAGTGGAAAAAAGCAAAAGCCATAGTGAAAGAACCAGCTTCCTCACCGTGAATGGTGTGATCGACGCAGGGACAGGAAGCAAGGCTTCAGGATCACCTGACCCTGGGATTACCATTTTCACACTGGAAGTGGCAGACTGCAGTAAGTGACATATTGGCTCAGCCAGGAAGGTTCCTTGATTGTCCTAGATTCCTTGGGGACCCAGACTGAGAGATGGGGAGCCACATGTAGGAGGTTTCCTAGGGAGAACTGTTGGCAGGGAAGGATGTGGGATGGGGGGGATGGGGAGAAGAAAATGGGCTGAAATGTGTTCTCAGTGGAAAAGTCCGCCACTGTTAGGGGGTGTTCTGAAGATGGCATGATCTTCCAGACAGGTCCCTAAAGTTGTCTCAGCTAGAAGACTGGGCCTGTGTGATCTCTGTTGGTGATTGGGGAAGAGGAAGGGAGATGAAGTAGCTCTCTTGATCACAGAGGGGCTGCCTTCCAAAAATTCTTGAGCAGCTGAGACAACAGGTCCTTTGGTTTGGGAGTGGGGGGTCTTCGCAGCATCTCTCTCTCAATGCTCCATTTGCTGTGTCTCCATCCTGTCCCAATCTTTGTGTCTTGAAGACTTTGGACTCTCAAGAACCCCTTCCCTGCCCTCAAATCTCAAATATCTTTGGATTGATGGGGAGGGGTTATCTACAGCTTAGATGTCATCATCACCTAATTAAGCATTTGTTTAGCTATCAGTTAGCCACTGCTGGGGGTCAGCTGCTAGCAGCAGAGAACAGTGATGGAGTGGATGACCCCGAGACTGAGCAAGGCCAGTCAGAAGAGGACCCACCACCAGGAAGCAGGAGGGGCGGGGAGGGAGGCAAAGCCAAGTTCCTCTTTTCCCTCACCTAAATCACTGGTAGAGTCCGCCTGGGGCAGGGAGCAGGCGGGAAGATGAGGCTCTGCGGGGTTTTGAAGTCGGACTTGACAACCGCACAGTTTTGCCCAAGGTTAACCCTGCCTCAGATATTCCCTTCTCCCTCTGTTTGAATTTCTCATTTTCTGTTTACCAAGATGGCTGCCTCTCAGATGAATGAAAGATCACAGTTTGATCTGATTCGGAGTTTGATTTTCTCTCTCCCTCCCTTGGCATAACAGCTCGCACATCTGAGGGCTGTAGCTAAAAAGTGATTTTTAAAGACTTCTCATTGGCAAAGAAATCAATGGAAAGAAATCTCTCCCTCCTACCCCCCTCTCCAGCCTGCCTTTAATTTTTCTCCCTCTCCAATCCCCTGCTAGGGAAGTTTTGTCTGAGGACATCTAACACACTTTGTCAGAAAGTTGCCTTGTTAAGGACTGGGGTCCTGCTGGGTGAACCGAGGAGGTGGTGCGATTTCCCCACAGTCTTGGCAATTAACTCAGTTCAAGGAAGGGGTGGAATCAAAGAATTTTACCGGGGAGACAGAATCCCAAGGCAAAGTCATCTGTCAAGGACAGGGCTGTTGCTAAAACAAACTTCATGGCTGACTGCAAGGAACAAATCCCCAGGAAGGGGTGGTGGTGAGGGCGGTTGCTCACACCAGGGACAGATCAGAAAGGGGCGACTTTGCAAAGGAGATGTGGATCAAAGGGCTCAGGCATCTCTTGTGCTCTGCCTTCAAGGCTCTGCCCTGCCTCTGGGTGGTGGCGTCATCTTGGGCAAGCCAGGTAGCACGCCTGAGCCTCAGTTTCCCAATCTGTGAAGTAGTTGAACATGCGTCACATGCTGTAGTGAGTTAAAGCAGTGAAGTAACCAGTAAGGGAAACAGTCCAGTGTAAATCAAAGGGGCTTAGTCATAAATGCTCTGGAGCTGGAATGGAAAGTTCTAGGCATCATGAAAGGGCTCCCATGGCTGTCTTCTCTCTCTCTCTATCACTTCCGGTCTCTATTTTGGGGCTGTGCTGGTCCCCCCTCAACTGCCTCAGCTCTCACAGTTTCAGCTCATCTACGTAACAGCTTGCCTAAGATTTTTCAGGCTGCTCCAACCCTAGTGTTCCAGGATCCTTCTTCACCTCCCCTCTCCCAGGAGGAGCTTCCTCCCTGTATTTCTTAGTTACATTTCTGAGAGAGAGAATCTGATTCATTCAGCTCATCGGTGTAGACTAAACCTCTGGATTGGCTGCTTTTAGGTCAGGTGATTAAACCTATGCCTATCAGCTGTCAGGAAAGGGTGGCCTCCTCACTGAGCTTCAAGTGGAACCTCCCTGCTCAGGACTTCCCCAGTCAGAAGGAACTGGGCCAGGGCAGGGCCACCTGCGGTCCCCGGGATGCATGCTAACTAGCTCTTATTAGTAAATGAGTATTTTATCAAAGTTCTTCAAGCCCCAGGGCAGTGCAGTACTGGCAAGGAGCATGGGCTTTGGGATGAGGAGGTGGTGGGTGTCAAATCCTGCTGGCAACTCATTTGCTTGGGTTCCTTTCAGGTCAATTCCTGGGCCTCCATGTTTACCTTCCTAAGTGAAGGGTTGCAGCAGACCACAGCGTCTGTGAGGTCCTCTTGTGTTGTCCCTATCCACCTTCCCAGGACCATCTCCTACCGATGATTAGATGATCAGAGGCAAAGCAACCTGAGCCAACAGGTGAGCAAAGAAAGTTCCAGACCAGCTAGGAGGAGGACATGAAGTCAGATCAGTGCCTCTCGGCTTGGCTTTCTTTAGCTCTAACTTGATGAAAGCTGCTTGGGGAAGGTAGCTAGTTTAGGCAGGCAGTGGGGGAGAGAGGGACTAGCTAAATAGGGCAGATTATGTCTCCCAAGGAGGGTCAGAATCTCTAATCCCATGCCATCAAGAGTCTATATCCTGGGGCTGGAGAGGGGGCTCAGCAGTAGAGCGCTTGCCTGGCATGCACAAGGACCCGCGTTTGATCCCCAGAACCACACACACAACTAAGTGGAGGAAAAAAAGATGAAAATATAAAATTCTTTCTTTCCCTCCCTCCCTTCTTCCCTTCCTCTCTCCCTCCTTTCCTTCCTTCTCTCTCTCTCTCTGTCTCTCTAATGAAAAAAAGTCTGTGTCCCTTCCCCTTGAACCTGGCTGGATCTTTGAATATTGTAACACTGATGCCACATGACTTCCCGTAGTTCATAAAGATGCTGTGCACCTCCTCCTTTTTTCTAGGATGTTGCTTTTGGGGAGCAGTCACCATGCGGTCCCATGTTGGAGAGGAGACGAGTTCCCCAGTCCAGAGCTTTGGCTGAGTTCCTGGCTAGCAGACATGGGACTGAATGAACTCTCTCTCCATCTTTCCTATTTCTGTATGCAAATGAGGGAGAGAGGGGGCTGAGAAAGAATGAGAGGAGACTGATAATGCTCTCGGGGTGCTCAGGGGTGACCAGGGGAGGGTCGACCCTGGTGCTAACACTGCTCCCTGAGTACCTGCTGTGCACCAGACCCCAAGCCTTCCTGAGAGGTGAGGACGGGTCCTGACTGTCTGATGGCCGAGGAAGCTGATTCCTAGAGAGCTTAAGTCTCCTAACCAAGAACACAAAGCCAGTATGTTGTAGAGCTCACCTTGAACCCAGATCAGACTTCTCAGACATGGCATGTTGGCATTCACCCTTGACCAGAGACCTATTAGTAGATAGATGGAAAACTATTTCCATGAGGAAAATGAGGAAAATCAAGTCCACCACGAATTTAATGGTTATTTCCCACTATGTGCTCGGGGCCTACCATGTGACAGTGACAGTTCTAAGCTCTTTACACCTTCCATTTAATTCTCAGAACGAGCCTCATTTTTCAGATGCATGCGCCAAGACTCTGAGAGGTTAAGCGTCTTGGGCAAGGTCACCCAGGTGGCAAGCGACAGAGCTGAACTTGACACCAAACCCATACTCTTAACCACTCCTGCTTCCTAGTTTCATGGGAAAAGATGTGAAATGGAAGGAAGTCACAGGGGGAAGAGAAGAAGGGGAAGGAAGGGGACACTTAAGGCAAGACGTGGGGAGGTTTCGATGATGCTGCCTCTGGCCGTGGAGCCCCCTGCGGGGAGCTGCAGGTGTCAGCCGCAGTGATGGAGGTGTGTGGGGGACACTCAGAGTCTGCATTCCGCAGCGCGCCTCTTGCAGTAGTTAGAAACCTATAGGCTGGAGGAGGAGAGTACGCTGGAATGAATTACTGCGTAATTCATTTTTACCCCTTACGGAGGAAATCTCCCTATAGTTTATTGGCTGGAAAGGTTGAAGCGAGTCTCGGATTTCTTTGATGGGCCCTAAAGAGGTGGGTTCCTCTTTGCTGGTAGGGGGCTTTTTCATCACTCCTTGAACCACAAGTGGAGATCATGCTTTAGAGGAGGGCGAGGACTTCTAAGAAGAATAGGCAAGCAAGGATTTTCACAACCCAAAGCTCCATGCTCAAGAGCAAAGAAAATGCAAAATGCGACCCAGCAGGTAGATTTCTTTCTCGCTGCCTGGTACCTGTGCGCAGGCTAGCCCACGTAGCCCCACGTGGAGACGCACACAGAACACACACTTGCGTGCACAGGAACACGCAGCTTCACCTAGACTCACATGTGTGTACACGGGGTCACATGCAAAGACACCGTGCATAGGATGCATGCAATTATGTGGACGTGTACACCATCACGCAGGTTACTCACACACATGTGGATTCGCACACATGGCACACACACAGTATAATGTGCACAGTCTCAAGCGTAAACCCACCTATGTGGCTTCCTACATACACACGTAGACGATCCATAGCCATGCATACAGACACGTGCACGCGTGCACACACACACACACACAGCTATGGGTACTAGAGTTTTCAGTAGTCTCTGCTTCTAAAATTCTATCGAGTTCCTGGCTCTGCGGTTAGTCTTCCTGGGTCAAAATCTACTTCCGATTGTTGGCTTTGTGTCCTTGGTCAGGTTACTTAACCACTCTGATTCTCAGCGTCCTCATCTGTAAAATGGAAGCTAATAACATATCTACTCCTTCGAGTTGGAGTGAGGATCAGGGCGGTCACTGCCCGTGTGGTGGTTGCAGAAGTCTCCGGCACTTGATGCTTCTCTGTGACTGTCAGGGGCTGCTCTTGCTGTGAGTGGGGTGGAGGGCACCATCTTCACCTTGACCCCATCCTCACCATCCTCACTGTCATTTGCCGCCATCAAGCCTAGTGTGCTAGACCCTATGCCAGATGGGTTCTTGGCATCATCCCACATACTCCTCAAAATAGCTGCATGGACTAGAGACCGTTATCTTGAGAGAGAAGGAAATGGAAGCTGGGAAGCTTTGGGAGCTTGCCTGGGTCACCCATCTGGCTAGTGTCTGAGGTGGGACTTGGACCCGGGTCTGCTTAATTCTAAGCCCAGGCTGCTGACTGCTGGCAGCATGTGAGTCAGCTCTGGGGTACTGTGCACACAGTGGTCCTCCATCTCCAGCATCTGAGCTCCCCACGGACTTCCTGTTTCCTAGCACACAGCACCAAGCCTAACTGCACATCTGCTTCCCTTAGAGAGAAAAATGGGCCCATTCACCTGCCAAACAGGAGTAATAACATCAGCCTGCTTGTGCTGCGAAAATTGCATAGGATAATGTCTCTGAAAGCATCAAGGGCTCAATAAATGCTACCAAGGAGGACTTTTGTTGAATTAGAGAATCAAGGTGACCTGGTGGCCCAAAGCTTTGGCAACAAAGTGGCAGGACTGTCCATGCAACAAGGAAGGCAAATTGGAGGGAAGTGAAAAAGCGATCAGATGGAGCATGGGTGGACTATGAGCGGGCAGCAGGCTGCTGCGTTCATGTGGAGTGCCTTGGCAGGTGGCTGGGAGCGGAGAGAATTAAAGGCTCATGACAGAGGGGGACACTCTATCAGTTGACGGAAGAGTGTTGGTGGGGTGGCCACATCAATCCTTATCTCCTGTACGCATGGCCTTGAATGATGATGCCACGCCTGCGTTCTTGACCCAAAGAAACTGTGAGGCAGGAAAAGTTTATTGGTTTTAGCTACTAAGATGCGGGATATTTTGTTATGCAGCAGTAGGTAATTGATGCACCTGGGAATGAACAGCTGAGATTGGGAAGGAGAAGATGTAAGAGAGGAGTCTGAAGTCCAAGCCTGGGGAAATGTCCTCATTGTAGTGGGGGGAAGAGGCAGAGGGACCAGCGACACAGAAGAGGGGGAGAGGGAGAGAAAGAATGCAGGAGAGGTTGAAGGAGGCATGGAGAACTCATGGGAGGCTGGAGCCCAGAGGGGGAAGGACCCCACCGCAGAGAAGAGGAAATAAACAGCCTCTCTAGATGCAGCAGCCGGACCTGGACGGGCAGCGTGGACCCGCAGGGCAGGCTAATCCTTTTCACCCTGCATCAGTAATGGTTAGTGTTTGCTCGGTGCTTATCTGGTGGAACCTGAGCACCGCGTGGTGCAAAGTCCTCTCTGCACAGATGCAGCGCGTCGGAAGGGAGCTGGAAAGCATTCATTGCTCCTCAGGTTTCCTCTCGGGGAGATGGCAGAGCCCTTCCCCAAGCTCCTTATCAAGGTTTGCCATTCAGCCACGCACGTTGCTGGCCCTGGGAGGACTTTGGGTAAACACAGTTCCCTTCCTCTGGTTACCTTGCGATGACGATGACGTTTCAGACGCTCCCGCAGCTGCCTGGCACCCTGCCGAGGAATCAGTAGTATGAGAAGGGCACGGGGGAGGCGTCATTTGATTGGCTCTGGGAGGTTCTGATGCCTTGGCCAGAGCTGTTTCAGCGGGAGGAGGCCAGATTGAGGGAAGAGTGAATGTGTGCTGAGGACGTGGGATCTGAGTGTGAAGAGGACCTGGAGCTTTTGAGAAGTTTGACAGATTGAGCAGAGAGCAGGGTGAAGGGAAATGACTTTGGGTTTTTTTTTAATCATTCTGAAAATGTTGCAGGCGGGGGGGTGGGGGAGACACATCAGACAGGGAGAAGGCTACTGTGTGAAAAAGAAGGAGCAATTGAGGGGCACGGAAAGTCAAGAGGAGGCAGGAGTGAGAAGGGCCAAGAGTCTTTGAGAGCTTGGGCTTTGGAACTGGACACACCTGGATCTAAATTTTGGCTCTGCCTCTTTCTAGCTGTGCATTGTTGGGAAAGTTACTTAACCTTTCTGAGCCTTGATTGGCGATAACAATGCTTATCTTACAGGATTGTAAGGGCTAAGTCAGATAATCTTTGTAGAGTGCCTAGTGTAGTATCTAGCATTTAATCATAATAGATGCTGCTAAAATGGGAAACGGAGTTAGAGGTGAGGCTCGGGGAAAATCTGGTGACATTTAAGAATGAAATAGAGGGCTGGAGTGGTGGCTCAGCGTGAGGATGTGGTTGGAACCCCAGCACCACATATACAACAAAGTGTTGGAGCAAGGAAAGACACATGAAAAACTAAATAAAAATTGGTTCTCTTTCTCTCTCTCTCTCACTGTCCCTCTGTAATTAAAAAAAAAAAGAATGAAATAGAGGCAAGGATTAGATCAATTTTTCTCCTGGGAAATTTCAGAACTTTTTGGCTAGTGAAATTTGAGGGAAATTCTTCTGGGTGCAGGAGTTTCTGAAAAAGATTTTTCTTCTTCATAAGAGGATGGAGAAGACAAATTCCTCGTGTGAATACCTTTGGAAGGTGTTGCGTGATGTATGGAGCTGTGGCAGCTACTTTGCTAGTCTGAAGGCAGTCAAGCCTGAAGATAAAAGCCAATAGGAACACAGTGAAATGGAAAAGTGAAAATGTCCTTCATGACGTTGAGCTGTTGACCAAATTAAAGTTCCTTATTTTTTTTAAACCACTTTAAATGAGGTATTCTGCTCATTGCAGTCAAAACCATTGTAATTGATGGTGTCCGCAGAGGAAGTCTCGGCATTTGCAAAAGTCAGGAGGCCAGCGGGAGCATCCTCAGAAACCCGAGATGGGATGAATGGTAGGGGAGAGAATTCTGAGAAGTGCAGCAGAAATGAAGTGATGGTGTGAGAAGAGGCCCAGAGTAAATAACGTTTGCTTTGAGGAGGGTTTTGCACTGCAGGGGACAAAGGCTTCTCTTCTGTCAACACAAGCAATTTGCTCTTGCCACTGATGTATAAGTAACAGGCAGGAAGCAGTGAGGGACCCGGTGGAGATCCTGGCAGGGGACAGAGGGCTCTGACCACTAGGCTGCATGGAGAACCAGGACGCTATGTGCAGCCACCGGAAAACCTTGAGCTTGCAGAGCTGAAGAGCTCAGATTTCCCGCAGGGGTGGGCGAGCGTGATCCTTTACTCCCACGTGTGGTGGCTCCTACCTGGGGCCTGCAGCCCTGCTCCTCCCAGGGCTTGAGCGCCTTGCTCATGCTGGATGAATGAGCTCCTGCTTCCTCTCGATCTCTCTGGGTCACAGATCCCAGGATAAATGGGGGTCTTGGTCTTATTATGGAGGACATACCAGAGCGTGTGTTAATCTTCAGCAGTATGATATTTCTCATGTACTTCCATCCTGCAGCCTGTCTCTTGTTAAATCTAATTAGTTTCTCTGCTGCGGAGAGATGGAGGGCATCCTCAAGATGAAAATGTGTTGCTGGAGTCAGAGTCAGCAAAGGACCTCGTCCACACATTTTTCCTGGTGCCCACTCCAGAGGTTTTTGGTGTCCAGACTCCAGCTGACCACCCCCTCCCCATTGTCAGCCACATGCAAGATCCCAGCCTTCTTAGAAGTTGAAGGATCTCCAAATGTGTAGGATACCCTCATTTTACAGCTGAGGAGGCTGAGTCCCAGTGAGGGGAAATGAGTGGATCAGCACAGGTGGATCTAGAACGCTGGTCATCTGACTGCCTGTCTATGGCCTTTATGGCTATAGCAAGAATAAAACCAGTGCAGAATTTCAAATGCCACAAATTCCATGAAAATATTCACTAGTGAATTGTCTACTTAAAAAAATCAACCCTCTTCCCAGGTGTGGTGGTGCACACCTGTAATCCTAGAGGCTCAGGAGGCTGAGACAGGAGGATTGCAAGTTCCAGGCCAGACTCAGCAATTTAGCGAGGCCTGGAGAAACTTAGCCAGACTCTGTTTCAAAATAAAATATAAAAAAGGGCTGTGGCTCAGTGGTTAAGCACCCTTGGATTCATTCCCGATATAAAACATATAGATATGTATTTCAACCCGCTGCAGATGCGTCCTTCCACGGAACACCAGTCTGTGGCTCAGGCAGCTTCTCTCTCAATCATCCCACGTGGAAACACCCCACAGTGCTAAGGGAACATCCGAGAAATGGCTGCAAATCTTGGGTTAGAAGTGGAGATTTCGTGAGGACTGTGACAGCGGTGCTGGAGAAGCCATGTGGCCTCACGCAGGGCCACTGTCAACTGAAGAGCCCTGGAGCAGTTGGGCGACCAAAGAATAGAAGCCCCTCAAGGATGACCTCATGGAGGCTGCTGCAAAGTAGGGTGGCAGAAGAGGAGAAGGGCCCGGGGGGGGGGGGGGAACTGGATGAAGCTCATCCTAATGAACTTGACATAGAAGTTAAGCTCGGGGTGGGCGTCTGCACGGTACATTGGGATCTGCTCTGGCTGAAGGAGTTATATTCTGTCTCCAACAAATCCATGATACGTTCGTGGGCTTAGGAATCAGCCATGGAATTATAGCAACTTAATTATAACTTGGATTCATTTTAATATGAAATGTAAACATTTTCATAGTTTTAAATTTGATTTTCAAGATAAAAATCCCAGTCAAACTTTTCATCATTTTTTTTGATACCAGGGATTGAACTCAGCAGCACTTAACCATTGAACCACATCCCCTGTCCCGTTTTATATATTATATTTTTATTTTGAGGCAGGGTCTCGCTAAGTTGCTTAGGGCCTTGCTAAGATGCTGAGGCTGACTTTGAGCTTGAGATCCTCCTGGCTCAGCCTCTGGAGCCACTGTGATTACAGACATGTGCCCCCGAGCCCAACTTTCATACTATTTTTCTTTTATCAGACAAGATTTTATTTAACTGAGAGTAGCATAAGCCTAAGTATAGTTGTTGAAGTGTTTTTAAATAATACGAGTTTGAGGGAAGGTGTTTTCTGATTCTGTCTGTTGACTCGGTAATTCCAGAATGGTGCCTCGATGAGGCTCTTGCTTTTTCCCTCAAGTTTGCAAGATGGTTATTGCTGTTCCAGCCTTCACATCTACATTCAATTCAAGGAAGAAAAGAGGAGAAGGTGCTAGTCTTGTCTGACTTTTTAAATTAAAAATATTAATTTTTTTTAATTTACAAGAAAGACTGTATATTTATATTATAGTACAGGATGTTCCGATACATGAATATACATTTTGGAATAGATGGATCAAGCTATTTGACACATAGATTACCTCTCGTGCCATTTTTGTGGCAAGAACATTGAGAACTTACTCTTTTAGCAAATTTCAAATATGAATGTATATTTTACAGGTGTCTTTATGAGTTCACCACAGTTATCGTGATAGTGGGATTCCCTCTGGCACAGTCATACCCGCATGGAAGATGATTTTCTCTATTTCAGCCCGCACTACTTCTACGTTCCCTCCTTCCTGTGCCCCGTGGAGCCCCTTCCTGTGCTCTGTTGGTCTTCCTTCTGTTTGTTTGTTGTTTGTAGTTGGTGCTCTATAGATAAAGGTAGAATTCACGGTGGTGTATTCGTATATACACCCAGCACAATTTGGTTGATTTCATTCTGCAGTTCCCCTTCTCATCTGCCTTCTTTTTTCATGGATCACCCCCTCCTTTCTCCCGTTATTCCATTCTGACTTCCACATGTGGGAGAAAACATCTGACCCTTGACTCAGTCCAGCTTATTTCACTCAGCGTGATGATCTCCAGTTCCATCCATCCACCAGCAAAGGCCACAATCCTCCTTCATGGCTGCGTAGAATTCCATTGTATACATAGACCACATTTTCTTTCTCCTTCATCTGTTGATGGGCACCTGGGCTGGCTCCATAACTTGGCCATTGTGAATTGTGCTGCTATAAACCCTGATGTGCCTGCATCACTATATCAATCTGATTTTAGTTCTTTTGAATAAATTTTGAGGAGTCAGGGAGCTGGGTCATATGGTGGTCCTATTCCTATTTTTTTTTTGGGGAAACTCCACACTGATTTTTCAGAGTGGCTGAACTAATTTGTAGTCCTAGCTACAATGGATGTGTGCATTTGCACCACACAGACCCACCAGCATTTATTATTATTTGTATTCTTGATGATCGATGTTCTAACTGGAGTGAGATGAAATCTCAATGTCGTATTGATTTGCATTTCTCCGATTGCCAGCGTTGTTGAACATTTTTTCATGCATTGTTGACCATTTTTATTTCTTCTTCTGAGAAATATCTTCTTAGTCTCCCCCCCCCCCATTTATTGATCAGGCAAGAGAAGGAAATGAAGGGATACAAACAGTAAAAAAAGATGTTAAATTATCTCTGTTGATGATGTGATCCAATATCTAGAAACCCAAAAAGCTCCACTGGAAGACTTCTAGAGCTGGTAAATTCATCAGAGTCGCAGGATGTAAGACCAACATGCAAAAATCAATAGCTTTCCTGTACTCCAATCATGAATCTGCTGAGAAAGAAACAGGGAGGATGATTCCATCCACAACAGCCCAGAAACGAAGATTTGGGAATCAATTTAACCAAGGAGGCAAAAGACTTCTTTTTCATGAAAA
Source organism: Aplodontia rufa (assembly GCA_004027875.1). Lineage (NCBI taxonomy): Eukaryota > Metazoa > Chordata > Mammalia > Rodentia > Aplodontiidae > Aplodontia > Aplodontia rufa. Next base: position 5,108 of record PVKS010039802.1, on the reverse strand, counting down.
CTACAGAACACTGAAGAAAGCAATTGAAGACACAAAGATATAGAAAAACCTCCTATGTTCCCGTCTGGACAGAATTAATATTATCAAAATGACTGCCCTCCCAAAAGCGTTCTATGGATTCAGTGCAATCCACGTTGGAATACCAATGACATTCTTCATACAAATAGGAAAGAAAAGGCATCTTAAAATTCATTTGGAAGAGCAAAGGACTCAGAGTAGTCTAAACAATCCTGAGCAGGAAGAGCGATGCTGGAGATGTGGTAATAGCTGATCTCAAGCTATAGCCCCGAGCTATGGTGATGAAAACAGACGTGAAGATCCAGGGAATGGAAGGCACAGACACGAACCCACGTAGAAGCCGTCATCCAATCGTCAACAAAGGAGTCAAAACATACCCTGAGAAGCGATGACCTTTTCAACAAACAGTGCTGGAAAAGCTGGTTATCCACGCACAATGGAACGAATCGGGATTCCGATCTCTCACCCTGCACAGAAGTCGACTCAAAGTGGACCAGAGACCTGGGAGTTAGCCCAGAAATTCTGCAACTGCTAGAAGGACACTCCAACACATTGGCACAGGAGCTGACTTCCTCAACAAAACCCCAAAACTCAAGAAATAAGACCAGGAGTCAGCGAGTGGGATGGAATCAAATTTAAAATAATTTTAAAAAATGAAGTTTCTGCACAGCCCAGGAAACAAATGTGTGAAGAGAGAACCTAGAATGAGCAAATCAATTTTTCCAGCTACTCCTCTGACAGGGATTAATATCCAGAATATATAAAGAACTCAGCAACAACAAGAAAAAATATGTTTATTCACTATAATCACTGCCATGTACAAAGCTTGGCTCTGTTTTGAATTAGAAAATTAAAGGGCTTTGAATATTTTCTCTCGTATGTGAAAGCTACGGCAAAATAAGGGGAAAAAAGTTGGAGGGGATCCCATAAAAATAGAAGATCAGCAGGACAGAGGAAGGGGATCGAGGGGGAGGGAGGAGGAGGGAAGAAGGATGGTGGAGTTCATTGACCGCATTTTGCTGTGCAGAGGAGAGGAAGGGAAGCAGGGGGAGGGAGGAGGAGGGAAGAGGAGGGAAGCAGAAGTGCTGGGGACCAGTCGAGGAGAATATATTCCACGAGTTTATGAATGTCAGAATGAGCCCACTCTTCTGCAAAGCTACAATGCAGTAAGAGAAACAGTAAAAAAGAAAACCCAAGTCCTTTCCAGAAGACCCTTTGCAGATGTCTGATTACATTTCCTAGGCCGTTCTTCTCCTGGCTGCCAGGGAACCTGGAAATCCTGACGTTCCAGGGGAAGAGAGGGAGGTGGCAAGGGAGAAAGGGTTTCAAGTGGCCTTTTTTCTTTTAATTAAAAACATTAGTTATTGAACAATCAAAAATGCTTCCAATGAAACAATATGATATATATATATTCTGAAAATTAAATTTATCTCCTAGAGTACCCTGTAATTTCCCACCCTCCCTGCTCCTTCCCAATACATCTCTACGAATGCTTTAGGTTGTGTGTCACTACACCTTTGCTGGGTTTAATACACTAGAGTTGACCACCTTTTGTACAGGTCAGGGTCTAGCTCCAGCCTCCACAGATGAGTGAAGACATTTGACCCTCGGTTTTCTGGGTTATGCTGATTTCACTCAGCATAATTTCTTCCATCGGCATCCGTTTATCTTCAGAGGCTGCAATATCATTGTTTCTAATTGCTGAGTAGAACTCCATGGTATATATGTACTACAGTTTTTGGATCCATTCATCCAGTGAGGGGCATCTGGGTTGGCTCCATAATTTAGCTATTGTAAATTGAGCTGCTGTGAACATGGATTTTGCTGTGTCGCTGTAATGTGCTGATTCTAAATCAAGTGGCCTTTGAACCAATTTTAGAATTAATTTTCTATCATAATAAGATCTGTCTTCAAGGCCCCTGAAGCTCCCAGAGATCAGACTTTGGTCCATCGTTAGCAGATCTGAACCCGAAGCTCCCAGAGGTCAGACTTTGGTCTGAAATGGAAATTGCTTTGCCAACATCAGGTTCACATACTTCTGCCTTTTTGTTTTAAAAACGTTTTTTGACTTTTAGAAACAGCATCAGCCAACCACAGTGTTTAAGCAGTCTATTTCCAAGTTCTTTTTTTTTTTTTTTTTAAAGAGAGAGAGAGGGAAAGAGAATCAGTTTTATTTATTTTTTCATCTGGCCTTTGTTGCTCTGACACTTAGCTGTGTACGTGGTGCTGGGGTTTGAACCTGGGTCCTCAGGCATGCCAGGCAGGTCTCTAACCGCTGAGCCACCGCTCCAGACCCCCATGTATTATTTCATCTGATTGTTGTAACAACTCCCAGGAGGTCCATGGAGGAGGTGTTGTTGTAATGCCTGTTTCACAGATGGGGAAACCAAGGGCCAGCGAGTTACATGACTTGTCCCTGTTACAAAACCCAGCTGGAAGGCGGTGTCGTTGGAATTGGAATCCTGGTCTGTCTCTCTGTCTGGATTTCTGGCTCTTTCCACTTGTGAAGACTCCCACCAATATTTTCAATGCATGCTGCATAGAGATAGAATTAGGTGACGATGTGATCACATGCCCTTGAGACCCTCTGGGAGGCACAGATGAAGCCTTCTCTGGTTTTGCACAGTGATTCTGCAGGAGAGGCCTTGAGTCTGCGTGCTTCCTGCGATCACTTAACTATGGAAGCCATTAAAACCACAGCATCCCACAGATGTCCAAGCGCTTGTCCATCCAAGTCATGGTTGAACTCTGTCTCGTTGCTGATATTTTTCCAGCTCTTGGGATGTATGGGTCCTCAAGCTTGACCTGGTCCCTGTCTCACAGCGCGACCTGTGAAGTATGCAGACCGCTTCTCCAAACCCACTTTGGGGAAAACTCTGATACTTAGCAGGTTCTCGTCCTGGGGAGGTGCTGTCCCAAGCTTTCCAGGTAGAAAAGGTCACATTCTCTTCCCTTCCTGCCCTATGCAGGAGGAAACATAGGTGGGCTAACAGAGGGAGAATGTTCTGGAAAGAAGAACAGCAGGGAAGGAAGAGAGGTTGCCTGGGTGGTCTGGGGATGGCTCTGTCTCACAGGAGTCTCAAAGCTGGGTGCTCCAGGATCCTCCCTGCTCGTGGTGGGACTGTGTGTTCTCCTCTCTGTCTATGTCTCTGATGTAACTCCTGCCACTTCCCTTCTCCTCTCTGTTGACAGCTGGCCTCTGTTTTCAATCCATCGCTACAGTGAGCAAGTGGCTATAAAATATTAAATCCTAGTAAATATTAATGCCACCATCACCATCATATTGATTCAGCCTTGTTACACGAGGGTTCAGCAGCGGGCTAGGGGCTGGGTCTTCCATACTTATCGGTCACCACCAATGCCATCACCCCAGCCCCCCACTGCCACCCACCGCCACAACTGCCACCACCGGCAACTATAAGGTTTTCTTGCAATGGAGAAATCATCCTTTGGGTCTTTCAGGGACTTTGCATTCTGCTTGTTTTCTTCACTGATGATTTCGGACAGCACAGAAGGTGCACCCAGTAGGGTCATTAAATGTTAAGGAGCTGTTGATGCAGGGGGCATCCTGAGCCCCCAAGGCGAATCCTACTCTGAATGGGGAAGCACCTGACTCTCTTTCCTCTGCACTCCTGTTTTCTTTCTCACCCGGTCAACATGGCCAGTGCGATTCGTGGTGGCGATGGGGACCCTGATGGGATGAACTGGTCAACTTAGCTCCTTACCGTGAGGCTGGTAGAAGTTGCAGTTCCCAGCTGCTTTTGTTTCCAGAGCTCCCGATTTGGAGCGGGTTTTCTGCTTTCAAGCACATTAGTACCCGCTGTTCCAGGGGAAGAAGTCCTCGGGTAGCTATGTGGACAAAGACTTTCTCTGCCCATGTTCCCTGTTTTGAGGACCCTGATGTCTTAATGGGCGGAGTTGGATGTATTTGAATAGGAGCCACAGAGCTGCCTGGAAGAAAGCGAATGAGGTCCTTCCTAACCTCTACCTCTTGAAGTTTAATAGCATTAAACATTTTTTTTTTAAAGAAAGAAGGAGAAAGAGAGAGAATCAATTTTTACTGAGTTTTTCACGTGGCTTTCATTTCTGTGACACTTAGTTGTGTACGTGGGTTGCTGGGGTTTGAACCTGTGTACTTGCGCATGTGGGCAAGCGCCGTAACCACCAAGCACCTCTCCAGCCCAGCATTAGACCTTTTTGAAGGGCCGAGGAAACCTTGGCAAAGTCAGCTGGTTGGTCTCCGGGGGCTCTGAGAGTAAACGAGTTGGGAGGGGAGGAGGAAGAGGCATCTTGGGCCCATACTGTGTGGACGACGCTGCAATGACCTTGAGCTTGCTGCAGTGCTGGCCCTGTGCCTCTGCCAGGGGACTTACTACTGTCCCCTTTAGCATGGGTGTTCACAGTTTTGTGATGCAGGTCTTTACATTTGTGTCTTTCTATTCAAAATGTCCTCCAGCATGCCTCTATGTGTACGATGCTTGCATAACTTTAGAAATGGGCTTGCTAGGTCAAAGGGTGTATCAGGAAGCACTCGGAGGATATGATGCGGTAATAAGTCTGAAACACTTACAGCAACAAAAGCTTATTTCTCATTCATCCCACATGTCCAGCTGGGTTTCGCTTATGGAATTTCACTCTGGGACCAATGCGGCAACAATTCCAAACATAGCTTGAAGAAATAAGCTCTGGTCACGTTGCTCTGGTTTGGAGGTAGCATCTATCACATCCTCTTATAATGTCTGGGCCAAAGCCAGTCACATGCTCAACTAAAGACCTTGAAGTTCAATTCTTACTTCCCATGTGGCTGGAAGGTGGAAAGTGATTGAGAAACATTCGGTGAATGGCATTTTTTTTGAAGGTTGTGTACATTGTAGAAATTTCTGCTATCCTCCAGTACGGTGATGCTGGGTTGTACTCTCACCCGTTAATCTGTCAGGCACTTACTTTAATAACCATGTTATGCTCCATTGCATGGTGTATCATAAGGTGTTCCACCAGTCCCCTGCCAATGAGCACCTTCCCCTTTTTCCTATTACAGTCATGTGATGAACATTATTATATACATGTTTATTTCCTCCCTCCCTCCCTCC
>PVKS010039801.1:0-17022 GCA_004027875.1 Aplodontia rufa | reverse complement strand
TTATACCCTGCTGGATTTATCCCTGCCACCAGCGAGGATGCAAAGATCTTTGTTTGCCACATGCCAAAGGCCTAAGGGGATCCAGACTTGGTGGCCATTTCCTGGTTTCCCTGTGGCCACCGTAACACTTACAATGCCCCACAGTAGAAAAGCAGCCTACAGGAAAACCTTCCTGATCGCGGGGCAGTAGAGGCGGCAGGTCCTGCGGCTGGGGCCTCGCTCAGTGTGGGGGATACTGGCTTCTTGATGACTGTTTAATCTAAGGGAGGACATTTGCCAACCAGTTGTGCCTTTAAGGGTTGCCTTACATGCTTCCCTTGGCCTCGGGTTCTCACACTCACAGGACCGTGATTTCATACGGTTCCTCCATTTGAAGCGGGAGCTGGCCCGTTAGTGCTTGGGTGAGAGCCCCACTAGAGAAGATAAACGATCTGACTCCCTGAACTTGGAGACATGGGCAGTGGTTTACTCTGAGACAGAACTTTATTTTTTCCTGCCAGATGAGGGGGTCAGAAGAACAGGTGTCTTGGGAGATGTAAAGAAAACAGTCTAATTGTAAAGCTAATCGTAAAGGGGAGCTCTGTCTTGGCAATCTCTCACAACAGGTCCTGTTTAAGAGGTGGATATCTGGAACAGCCTGGCTAGCAGCATTTCTGAAGAGGAAGAGACTGCTTGGCTCACACTCTGGGGATTAATGCGTCACCTCTTTCCCGAAGACCTTAGATCAGACCAAGACTTCGTCTCAGGATCTAAAGTTCATCAGATGAGGGTGCCCTCCACCATTGGGCCATGCCAGTCAGGAGCAAGCAGGACGGATAATGCTGGTGCCCCTGAGGGCTGTCGGGGCCAGACTGGGGACAGGAGATGTTCTCATGGCTCTGGAGACTTGCCCTGGTCAGCTGCCTTCAGTTGTCTCAAGCCTTCCTCTGTCCCACGCACCAACTTTCTCCCACAGAAAGGAAACTGGAGCAAGTCAGGACCAATGTTCCCAACACCAAGGTGAAGGGTGTCAGTTCTGCCTGCCCAGCAAGCCTGTCACCTGAGTCTGAAGACCAGCAGCTCACACTAGCTGTTGTTAATTGGCTATCAGGTACCCAGTGTTTAAGGATAGTTTATCCTTTAATAAAGAAAGAGACAGAGCGATGCAAGTGCAGGGTGGGGGAGCTTGGCGATCCTGGACGCACCCCCTCTGATGCAGGTTTTGTGGACGTTGGTTTTGTGTCCTCTTGGAGTTGATAAATGGAACCGAGGGACACGGAGGCAAGCGGAGCAAATAGAGTTTATTTAAGAAAGGATAGAAAGAAAAGACTTCTCCAAGAGAAGGGAGTCTCAGAGCCGAGAACTGGAAGAGGGGGTCCAGCTCGTCTTATTTACAGTCTCTCTAGACTCTCCCCCTTTGATTAATCATCGCCTTCCTGCCCCATGCCTGGGAGCAGGGTGCAGAATCTCGGGTCTGATACGCTCTTTATCAGCAGAGGAGCTGCCCATGTCCCGAACACCTTTGTTAGCAGAAGGCCTTGTTAGCAGGGGGGTTGTGACAGCGGATGCTCTCTGCCCTCTCAGTAAAGATGACCTCACTAATCTCACGACGCCCACCATTCCGCTTACACTGACTGCCTAACTTTCCCCCTGTCTCAAGAGGAGGCATGGAGAGCTGGTCTCTTCCCACCGGTGCCACCGATGCAGGGACAGCAGTAGTGGGCCTTTGTCTCCTACTTGTCCACCTTCCCATCTGCTGGACTAGAATCTTCTAATCAGGTCCCCTCTGCTCAGGTCCCACCTGTAGCCTCCGCCCCCTCAGAGTAACAGCCTGCTGGGGTCAACCTGATCAGCCTCCTGGCATCATGCGTCCTCGTCCCTTCCACGTCTGCCCCTCCAACGCTCCAGTCACCTGCCACCCTGCTGGTCCTCAAGACACCCTAGTCTACTCTGCCAGGACAGCTTCTCCCACACGCCCGTCCCCATCTCCAGACCTGGGTCAACATGCAGTCTGCTCAACCCTTCAACGCCAGCCTGCTCCTGGCCCTGAGCCTGCATCCTTCTGTCCCTCTGCACTTTTTTCTTCCTTGCTCTACCCCCTGCCCCCCCCCAACCTGGTACTGGCATTGAGCCCAGGGTGCTCGAGCACTGAGCTCCATCCGCAGTCCTTTTTTCTCTTTTAATTTCGACTTGCTAAATTGCTCAGGGCCTCATTAAGTTGCTGAGGCCGGCCTTGAACTTTTCATCCTCCTGCTTCAGCCTCCTAGTTGCTGGGATTATAGGAGTGGCCACTGCGCCCAACTGCACTACAGCTTTTTCACACACGTATTCTTTGCTTGACGGGCTTTCCGCAAGGAAAGAGACGAATGGAGGAAATACAGAGAGAGGAGAGCAGCAGCTCAACAGTGGGGGGCTCCAGTACAGTCTGGGAGCCATCTTCCACTTATAGACTGGGGAAACAAAGATTAGGGCCTTGCTAGGGAGTTGCTGGGAAGGGTCTTTCTTAGGTAGGTCCAGGGTTTAGGGATGGGTGGGTCAGGAATTTAGGGATAGGTGGGTCTTGTTCTAAGATGGAGGTTAAGATTCAAAGTGGTGTTGCCTAGGTCAAGTTCTACCTAACACTTTCTCCAGCGGGATCTAAGCATGACTGGGGTGGTGGTGGCGGCTTGGCCTCTTTCTTTTTTGCTCTTGAGGCCACAGCCTTGAGCAGAATCTGGGTGTTGTGCCAGGCATGGTGGTGCATGCCTGTAATCCCAGCAACTCGGAAGGCTGAGGCAGGAGGTTTGCAAGTTCAAAGACAGCTTCTTAGTGAGGCCCTGAGCAACTTAGCAAGACCCTGTCTCAAAATTTAAAAATATTAGAAAAGACTGGGGACGTAGCTCAGAGGTTAAGCATCCCTGGGTTCAATCCATGGCACCAAAAAAGCAAAGAATCTGGGTGTTGTATGTGCTCAATAAATATGTGTTGAGTAAATGAAACAATATGATACCATTTTAAACTTGATTTAGAAAATATTTCCATTCCCCCTTTTTTTGAAGAAGAAATTTCATTTTTTTAAAGAGATAGAAAGACAGAATCAATTTTATTTAGTTTTTCATGTGAGTTTCATTGCTCTGACACATTGTGTATGTGGTGCTGGGGTTTGAACTCACGTCCTCACAAATGCCAGGCAAGCGCAGTAACTGCTGAGCCACCGCTCCAGCCCTATCAATTGCTTTATTTGCTTTTTTTTTTTTTTTAAAGAGAGAGAGAGAGAATCTGTTTTATTTAGTTTTTTATATGGCTTTGGTTGCTCTGACACTTGGCTGTGTATGTGGGGCTGGGGTTCGAACCTGCATCCCTGTGCATGCCAGGCAAGCACCATAACCACTGAGCCACCGCTCCAGCCCCCTGGAGCTTGGTAAAGACAGGCTTCCTATAAGATCAAGGGCATCCTGGGGTGCAGCTCAGCGTTGCAGCTTGCCCTGCATTTGCAAGGCCCTGTGTCCGATCCCCAGCACAGGAGAAAGGATTTCTACAGCGGACCAGCTGCATAGTTTACTGAGACCAATGAGCATTTGCAAACCACTCCCTGAGCCTTCTTTCTTCTCATTTTGCTGTTTTTGTCTTTCCTGCTCTGAATTTTCAGACAAAAAGCTGTACTTTTATATACTCATTTACTCAAATAAACCCTTTACTCAGCAAAGGGTCCAAAATTTGGCAGTGCTAAAAATTATGGGGGGAAAACTCCAGCTTACAAGGAAACGCATCTACTGATGAAATGAGGTGGGCGGGACCACCGAGGCGCTCAGAGTGGGACCCAAGGGGACAGTGGCCCTGGACCCGTGCCAAGCTGTGACCCACAGGACTGCCAGCCCGGGACGTGGATTCTTGGACACTCGTTCAGACCAGTGCCTGCTGGGTCCGAAGGGCTCGGGTGATGCCGAAGGAAGCTGACCTTGACTCTAAACGCTGAACCTGAAGGCCACCCTTACAGACTCTCTTCCCTGTTGAGAGCTGACTGCTGTGGGGCAGGGAATCAAACCCTTCCCCGCCTTTTCAGCTTTTGTGGGTTTTTTCTCTTTTTGCTTTTTATCCGGAGCTTTCCAAACCTGAAACCTTCCTGGGAGCTGTGTTGAAGGTCCGTGGCACAGTTAGCAAGGTGACTCCCTTGTTCCTGGTGGAGTGCCTGGCCCATGCCACACTGTTTTCTAAGAGATAGGGACAGAGAGGGAGAGAGGGAGGGAGGGAGAGAGAGAGAGAGAATCAATTTTATTTAGTTTTTCACGAGGCTTTTGCTGCTCCGAGAGTTTGTGGTGCTGGGGTTTGAACCCGGGTCCTCATGCATGCCAGGCAAGCGCCGTAACTGCTGAGCCACCGCTCCAGCACTGAGGCTTTGGGGCCCTGGTCTTTGACGGCAAAGCCTTGGAGCAGCTGGCATTCGCCTGGACAAACACAAGGAAACCTGGAACAAATTGGAAGGTGAAGAATTTCTGCAGGGGAGGTGAACCAGCGGGAGGCCGGGGGCTCTGGGCTCTGCAGCTGTAGGGTAGCCCAGGTTTTCATGGGCTTTTGTCCAAGAACCCCACCTGGAGGGCCTCATGGTGACAAGCCAAGGAAAGGGCCCCCAGGTGGCAGGGAAGCGGTAACCAACCAAGCTGAAACTTGTCCAGAATGTTCGCACAACAAAAGCCCGTGCTGAAAGGGAAGGGCTCCCAGAACCCCCTCCAGGAGGGGCAGGAAACCTCCACTCAAGCTGCTCGGCTGTCTGGCTCGCCTGGGCGGACACTGGGCGCTCACAGCTCAGGGATGCAGGCCACCAAGAGCCTGAGACTAGACCCTGGGTGCATGGAATTTGGCCCTTCCCCATAGCCCACCCTGCCGAACAGTGGGTGACAGCAGAAAGCACTGCAAGGCCTGGGCCCTGCTTAGAAGGATCTTGTAGGGAAACACACGGCCGGAACTACAGGACATTTTAAAAAGTGCTCCATCCGTTGGGGCTGGAGCGGTGGCTCAGTGGTTACGGCGCTTGCCTGGCAGGCACGAGGACACGGGTTCAAACCCCAGCACCACGAACACAACTAAGTGTTGGAGCAACTGAGGCCATGTGAAAAACTAGATAAAGTTGTTTCTCTCTTTCTCTGCCTCTCTCACTGTCCCTTTCTCTTTAAAAAAAAAAAAAGTGCTCCATCCAAATGGATAAAGGAAGCTGTAGGCAGGGAGAAATCATGTCATTTGCAGGAAAACAGATGGAGCTGGGAGATCATCATAGCCACGGACAGCTACAGAGGATCAGACTTCTGTATGAAGAAAGACTCAAAGAAAACTTGGATACAGGGGCGGCTGGAGAGAGCATTCACAAGGGAACTCTGTCCCACAGCCTTTCACCACAGTATTTATTGGATTTAACAAAGACATACAGGAAAAAAAACCACTTTTTTTTTTTTAAAGAGAGAGGGACAGTGAGAGAGAAGAGAAAGAGAGAATAAATTTTATTTAGTTTTTCATGTGATCTTCGTTGCTCCAACACTTTGTTTTGTACATGGTACTGGGGTTTGAACTCATGTCCTTGTACAAGCGAGGCAAGTGCCGTAACTGCTGAGCCACTGCTCCAGATCCCCCCAAAAACTTTTTTTTTTTAAAGAGAGAGGGACAGTGGGAGAGACAAAGAAAGAGAGGAACAACTTTATTTAGTTTCTCACATGACCTTAGCTGCTCCAACACTTAGTTGTGTGCATGGTGCTGGGTCCTCGTGCTTCCCAGGAAAGCACCGAAACCGCCGAGCCACCGCTCCAGCCCCGCAAAAAAAAAAAAAAAAACTTTTAAGGAACTTTCAAGACAAAGAATTTATTTATTTATTTTCAGGGCTGAGAACTGAACTCGGGGCCTTGTGCGTGCTAGGCAAGCGCTCTGCCACTGAGCTAAATCCCAACCCCCAAAGAATTTCTATCTGATGAACTCTACCTAAAGCATGAAGGAGTGTGGCTGTAATCCTAAAGATCAGAACAGGTGTAAAATCTGTAAAGCTCATTTTGGGCACCTGAAAGTCAAGCAAGATACATATTCTAAGGTAAGTTCTTCCGGGGTGGTACTGGATGACCTGCGGGCATCTAGGGTGCATCTGATGACTTGAAGAGGTGACGGTCTGCAGGCACACTGCCTCCTGGCCTCCCTCCTCCTGTTCCACTGGGCTGCCAGTCAGATGACCCCAATGCCTCAAATCATGTCCCCAACACATCATGCTCAGCACAACAGCCCAGGTGCAAAAAGACAAGTATCGCATGTTTTCTCACATATGTGGAATCTAGAAAGAAGAAAAATGACTTGAGCAGAGGAAGGGGGCTGGAGGAAGGACAGGGAGGGGAAGGACGTCATATGCACGAATGAACGTGCCACAATGAAACGTCAGTCTGCGATCTGCTTAATAAAGAAGCACGAATAGAAAGTGCCTCATCTAGGCAGGTGCGGTGTGCACGCCTGAGTTCCAGCTAGTCGGGAGAGTCACGCAGGAGGATCCCTCAAATACAGAAGCTCAAGGCCAGCCTGAGGAACATGATGCAGCCCTGTGTGAATATGTAAATGCTTTTAAGACTTCAGAATGTGTCCGGGAGAACTGGACTAGGGCAACGCCAGTTTGGAACGTATCCTCCACTGCAGATCAGTCACTCTGACTCAGCCTGGCCTAGACCCCAGACAGTACTCCATCATCACACAAGAAAGGGACTTGTTAACCGGGACAGGAATCCTGAAAAGCACTTGTTTCGACATGGAACAGTGCCCACCACAAACAATCGGCTGATGGCTACAAGCACCGTTCCCTGACAACCTCTGGCAACAGTGTAAACTCAGAAATTGTTCTGCTCCCTTGCTCCCCTAAAACCACCCCACGCTGTAAGCAGAAGAGGGCTCTCAGTCTCCACTGGGGCCCCCTCTGCAGGTGTGTCCCTAATAAACCTGTGTCTTCATTGAGCTGCCTCTCCTATTTCCTTCATTTGGTTCTTGGAGGATGAAATGCTTCCTTCATCCATAGCAGAATATGCAGTTTCCCCAAGCTAGCCTGGAACCAAGGCAGGCCACATTCTGGGAGATGAAACCCGCCTTATCACGTTGTGCTCTCAGACCACAATGGAATTAAACTAGAAATAAAGAACACAATGACAGCTAGATAATCCCAAAATAAATAAAAAATCAAAAATGCATTTCTAAATAGCACATCAGTCAAAGAAGAAACCTCAGCAGAAATTTAGAAATATTAGAACTAAATGAAAATGAAAAAACAACTACTATAAATTATGGGGTGAAATTTATGGTAGCCGGAGCATATACTGGAAAAGAAAAAGATGCAAAATAAATAACATGAGCTTTCACTTTAGAAACCAGAGAATGGGAAATTAAAGCCCAAAGCCAGAAAAATAAAAATAATAAAAATTAGAACAGAAATAAATGAAACTAAAAACTGTAAAAATACAGAAAAACAACAAAACCAAAAGCCAGTTCTTTAAGAGATGAATAAAACTGGTAAACCAATAGCCAGGACAAGAGGAAAAAGGAAGAAAAAGAAATTTTAAGGACACACATTACTGGTATTTAAAAGAGGGGACATCGATACTAATCCTGTGGACATCAAAAGGATAATGAAGGAACATGCCTGCAAATTTGATAACTTAGATGAAATGAATCAATTTCTTTCTTTCTTTTTTTTCTTTTGTGGTACCAGGGATTGAACCCAGGGATACTTCACCACTGAACCACATCCGCAGCCATTTTTATATTTTATTTTGAAACAGGGTCTCACTAAGTTTTTTAGGGCCTCATTTGCTGAGGCGGGTTTTGAACTTGCAATCCTCCTGCCTCAGCCTCCAGAGTCTCTGGGATTACAGGTGTGTTCCCCTGTGCCCAGCAGATCAATTTCTTGAAAGACACAAATTGCCAACACTCACACAAAGAGAAATAACCTAAATAGGTTCAGATCTACTAAAAAAAATTGAATCAGCACTTCATGACCTCCCCCCGCCCCAAAGGTAAAACAAAGGAAAAGAAAAAAAAAGTACCAGGCCTTGATAGTTTCACTGCAGTCCACCCAACATTTAAGCATAAAGATATCAATTCTCTTCTATCTCCCCTGCAAAGTAGAAGCCAAGGTAATACTTCTAAAGTCACTCTTTGGGACCAGCAATACCCAATTCCAAAAACCAGATAAGGACATTACAACCACAGACCACCGCGGCATAACGTGATGCAAGGTCCTCAGGAGCTACTAGCAAATCCAATCCAAGAGTGTAAAAAGAATAAGACACCACCAAGCGGGATGCATCCCAAGGATGCAAGCCCTTCCCGCTAAGGATCGTCCAGCTGAGGCTGAGGAGCTTTTGATGAAATCCAGCCTGGGTGCTGAAGACAACAGGACTCGAGGGCAGGGGCGTTCCCCGACTTGATTAAACAGCTAACACCCTGTCGCTCCCGAGTTGGATCCTCTCCCTGGAGCTGGGGACAGGCCGAGACCTGCGAACCACTGTTTGACCACGGCTCCCTGCAGGCGTGCTAGGCACAGGGTCCGGCCCAGGAAGGACCACCCAGGCCGGCAGAGGCGGAAAAGCCGGGCTCCCGACCGTCTGGCCGGCTCAGGTTTGCTGCCTGAGCTGCCCCAGGTAAGAGGCTGTTTGAATCGACGCCAGTTGGCGGGGGTTTCTGTGGCAACTATGGAATCTTGGCTGGGTAGCAGGGCTGAGACGCGACCCTCGAACCCGCGCGCGAGTGCCCTGCAGGCCCAGAGGGCAGCCCCGGGTGCGGCCACCCGGCCATCCGGGCAGGCCCGAGCCCAAGGCAGCGTCCGCGGCCAGGCTAAGGTGGTGGAGCGCCCGGGCGTGCACCGGGGCCGTGCGCAAGGGTGGCGGAGCCTGGCCCCGGGCCTCAGTAACGCAGAACCTCCGGCCCTCGGCGCTGCTGGTCAGAACGCTTGGAGAGCCCAGCCAGAGCGGGGCAGACGCGCCCTCCCGCCGCGGGCACGCGTGGAGCCCAGAGGGCGAGCGGATGGCCCCGCAGGACACCGAGGCACGGGCCGGTGCTGGCGGAGGCCACTGGCGTTGCGGGTCCCTCTCCTCATCCGCTCGGGGCATCTCCCCAAAGAGACACTGCATGACCTCGAAGTCCCCTCCAGAACTCAAGTGGAACTGTGAGGGGCATCCTGAGGGTGCGAAGAGGTGGGGTCTTGCTGGGTGATTAGGGCACCAGGGCATCGCCCTGCCGGAGGGATTAGGGCGGTGGCAGTGGCTTCCCCTGTCTCTGGCCTACTGTGCTGGCGGCTGCTGTAGCTCCTGGTCCTTTCTTTGAGCTCCCACCTTCATCCTGATGGATTTGAAGAGGTGTCCCCTTCTGGTTTCTGTTCTTTCCCTGATGACTCTTTCATGCCTCCTACCATTTGGAGAACTTCGTATGTGAAGTGACTGTTCACGACTTTGCTGATTTTTCTTTGGGAGTTTCCACCTTGTTGATTTATAGACTTTTTTTTTCATTTTCTTTTTTTTTCAGGGAGAGAGAGGGAACTGAGAAAGAGTAAATTGTATTTTTTTTTAATCTGGTTTTTGTTTTTCCAACACTTGATTGTGTATGTGGTGCTGGGGATCAAACCCAGGTCCTTGGCATGCCAGGCAAGCACTCTTCCAGTGAGCCAACTCTCCAGCCCCGATTTGTGGACTCTATAGTTTGGGATCCGAATCCTTGGTGTTAAGGTATTGCAAATGTCTTCTTTCACGCTGTAGCTTGTCTTTTTATTGTTTTAACGGTGTCATTTGATTAAGAGAAGTTCTAAATGTTAATGCAGTCCACTGTATCCTTTCCGTCCTTTATTGTGTTGTGTGTTTGTCTGTCTGTCTGAGGAATCTTTGCCTCCCCCACGACAGTGTTCCCCTGTGAGTTCTTCTAAAAGCTTGATGTGTGAACTTTAGATTTAGATCTGCAGCCCATCTGCAAGTTAAAGCCCTGTAATCTCCCCTTTGAAGTGCTGAGCAATGGGTGGGGCTGAGGCTGGGAGGAGTCTTGCAGCCCATCCCGGGGCAGACAGCCCTGCTGAGCTCAGGAGAGCTCTGCCCAAGAGCTGGTACTGGTGGCTCCGATAGTGCTTTGCTTGGTCCTCCGCCCTAATGACACCCCTGGAGGCTGGCCCCGCCCTGCAGCCAGCTCCTGCTTCCTCTGAGCCAGGGCTGCGCTGCTCCCAAGTGGCAGGGAGTGCTGTTCGCAGCCCTCCGGGGACTCGCGGGCTACAGGGATGGAGACCTGGGCCGGGCACCCTGCCCTGCAGGCCATGCCATGCCCAGACCATGCAGCCTCAGCCCTGGAGCCTCACCTGCAGCCCACCCCGCTGCATCCTAACCTCCTTCCCTTGTCTCAGGAGCCCCAGGGCAAAGCCACCAGAACTCACAATCTGGGGGAAGCCGAGGAGGAGGTGTCTGTGCCCCCGCTCACACTGCACCCTGAAGCCCCAGGGTGCTTGTTACCACACAGCAGATGTGACTGCATCCCCCAAGTGCTCTCCTGAGGGGAGGACAGCTAGTGCAGTGTGGACACCTGGTGCTCTGGACAATGCAGAACCAAGAGACCTGTGAGGGCTCAGCCCTGGCAGCACCACCAGGTCTAAGGCCTGAGCTAGGTGGGGAGGCTGAGCCAAGAGGCAGGGCACCCTGAGGCTTCAGTGGGCAGGCAGGCATCTCACCTCGGGTGCTCCCCTTGTGGAAGGACATCCCTCTTGGCTGGACAGGCACCTCTGTGGCCCTCAGAGGGGAGGTCCATGCCCCGGTTGAGCTGGGGGTGATTGCTTCTCTCCTGGGAAGCAATCCCTGCCACAGCTGGGATCCCAGTTTCCATGCACAGAGGCAGCAAGAGAGGATCCGATCTGAGTGGAGGGGCTGAATGGTGTGCCTACCGCTGTCCTCCATCCTGGTGGCCATGGCCAAGGTCACTCTGAACAGATGGATAACAACTAGAAGGAGGTAGGGGTGGGCTGCCCTAGATCCACAACCTCTCCTCGAGGCTCCTGTGACTGGGGCTGCTGTACAGCCAGTTCCCCCACCTCCTTGGGGTGCAGGGACACCCAGTCTGGGGGTACCACAGTTCCTGCCATTCACAGCCAGGGCTCCCAGATGGCTTCCCTACCTGGGAGAGGTGAGGAAGAGCCTCAGAGCAGGTCCTGTTGCTGGGAGCAGCCCACTTCCACCTCAGTCAGCACCTGATAGGCAGTGTTTACAAGGTCCTTGACACCCCCACCCCATCATCCTTTTGAACAATCAAAACCATCAGGAGTCTATGGTGTGATACACCTCCTATTCTACCACCCTCACTGCTGTTGCCCAGAGTGACTGTTATAAATGTTGTGTATGGTCACACGTGGTGGCCCATGCCTGTGATTCCAGCCACTTGGGAGGGTGAGGCAGGAGGACTGTAAGTTCAAGGCCAGACTCTGAAACTTAGACCATGTTTCAAAATAAAAAATTAAAAAGGGCTGGGATGTAGCTCAGTCATAGAGGCTTGCCCACCATGTGCAAGCCCTGGGTCCCATCCCCAGTCCACAAAGAAACAAAAAATGGTATACATGTCTTTAAAAAGGTAATCAATTTAAAGCAAGGGCCCTAAATTAATCTAACTGGCACCCTTACAAAAAGGGAGGCAGACATGCAGGAAGAAGGCTGGCATATGGAAGCCCAGGAGAGAGGCCTGGGGCCTCCAAAGGAGGAGCCCGTGGGTACCCTGGCCCTGGCCCTCTGCTTTCCAGCTGGGAGACAAAGCATTTCTTTTAAGCCACTCAGTGTATGCTGCTTAGTTCCAGCAGCCTAGCAAATGAATGCAGCGTGTTTCTAAATATTTTCTCATAACTTGTAAACCCATCCCTATCTAAACAAGCTATTTGTAAAAGATGCCATTGTACCGTTCATGCCACTTTACCACTTACTTGTCCATTTCATGATGTATGATGGACACTTTTCCATGCAAGGGTACATGCTTACCTCACTCTTCCGATCAGCTGCATGGCCTCTCTCAGTGAGGCCCTATCATTCATTCCTACAGCCCTGCAGGGCATACATCGGTTACTGCCAGGCTGTGATAACAATCCAGTGAAGGGCTCGCATTTTGCCCTGCTCCCCTTTGGAGCTGAGGATGTAGCTCAGTGGCAGAGTGCTTGCCTAGCATGTTCAAGGCCATGGGCTCCATCCCCAGCACAAAACAAACCATCCACAAACACTTTAACCTGTTCTCCCTCTGGGCATCCTCCCCAGGCTGGCTCAGGCCCTTCCAGGGTACTGACCATTCCTGAGACTCAGGTCCTGTCTTCCCACTCCTTGATCATTAGCTGGTTTCTTCTTGTGGTGCAGATTTCCAGTTTCTTTTAGTGCTGCCCTGACCCAGATGTGGGCAGAGAGGTGTGAACAAGTGGGCACACTGGAGAGAGAGACATAAAAGTTTGTTACTTTGTGTTTGCCATTAAGGCTATTTGGATAGTTTACAATCTATCTTTTTCTCCTGTGTGAAAGTTTCTTAATACCTCCTAATAGGTTGTTGGCAAATTGAACAATGAAACATATCTATTGATTTTTTAAAAATCATATCACTTTTTTCATCTCTCACCCCCTTTTCCAGTTTTAATTGCCTCTTGGATACTCTTCTAGGTAGCTACTCACCCTATCTCTTCATATAACCAACCATCGTGGGGCCTCACTCTTTCTTACAGTTATCTTCTACTTGAACTTCCTGAATGCTGGTACCGTGGTGCCGGGGGACATCATCTTTCTTGCTGCGGCTGCTGCTCACCCACTTCATGCCTGCTTGCCTTCTCTTGTTACACGCCCCATGCTCCAAGGGCTGTCGCCTGGACTCTTGACCACAGATAGTGTGTGTGCCAGACTGTATCTTCCTTGAGAAAATGTCTGTTGACTCTTTCATTGAACGGACCTTAATGAACTGTGATTCCAGCCCATATACAGACAGATCCCTTGCTGCATGGATTTAATCCCAACTGGGGCATTTACATTTATTTCAAAGTGATTTCATCCTTCTTCTTGGAATTTAGAAAGGCTCCTCCAGGCACGAACCAGGTCGCCTGTTTTTTACATTCTGTGCAGAGAGCCTGTGCTTCCCTATAACTAATTCCTCCAACGAGTGGCAACAGAAAAGCTGCCTGGACCCAAGACCCGTGCTTCACGTCAAGGATCAGTGGTGTCTGTAAGAAACCTTTGTGTTGTTATGAAGACAGCATGGACTAAATAAGTGAAAGCTTAGGGGAAAAAAAAGAGCGGGGGAGTCACTGCAAATCCTACTGCCTCACATCAAAAACTAAAGCTAAGCTTAGGCGTTAACACCTAGGCCCCTCCCATCTGTCCTAGGCCCCGCCCGTGTGTTCTAAGCTCCGCCTTCTGTCCTAGGCCCCACCTGTGTTCTAAGCTCCGCCCTCTGTCCTAGGCCCCGCCCGTCTAGCCTAGGCTCCACCCATCCTTTCGTCTCTTGGGGTCACTGAATGCGTGCAGTTTGAACTCGTGGTAATCTACCTGACATCACTGAACAGCGTTCCATTCCGTGGTAAGCCATTGGCAACGTCGTTAACCTTTCCTTGGGCTGAGCACCAGGCGCTTCCAGGTTTTCACTATTGCACGTAATACAAAGGACATTTTTGTGCCAGGGCTTTTTCTATTTTTGGATTACTTTCTTTGGATAAGGGTGGCACTACTGGGACAAGTAATAGACTTTTTTTTTTTTTTTAACTTTAATTGTCCTCCCAAGGTGTTGTGCTGGGTCAGTGCTGCTAATGCAGCAAACAGAAGCCCAGGCCCACTCCGAGTGGGGATCCTCTTCTTTACAGAGAGGACTTGGAGCACTGCCACCAGAAGGTTTGGGAAGGAGTCTCGGGGTGTTGGTTTTTCACCCCAGTCTCCAGCAAAAGCGGTGACTACAGGTGGAGGGACTCTGAAGGTGGGCCTGCCTTAGCAGACCCTAGAAGGATTTCAGGGCTTTCCCTGAGGACACCATCCTGGACCTTTACAAATGCCCAGAGCACAGGATGCTACTCTGGATAACACATCCCATTCACTTAAGTGTTTCCATCAGGGCTGGAGCTGTGGCTTGGCGGTTACAGCGCTTGCCCAGCATGCTCTAGTATGTGAGTTCGAACCCCAGCACCATGTACACAGCAAAGTCTCAGAGCAATGAAAGCCACATGAAAAATTCATCAGAAGCTTGTTTGGTTTTTCAACAAATAAATTTCTGAATAAAATTTTAAAAAATTTAAAAAAAGAAAAGAGGGAGAAAGAAAAAAAACTAGGTAAAAAGTTATTTCTCTCTCACTTTCTCTTTCTCTCTCCCTCTCTCTCTCACTATCCCTCTCTCTAAAGAAAAATAAAGTGTTTCCATTAACTCTGACACATTTTCAGCCATGGTTTCTTTCTTTTTTTTTTAAAGAGAAGGGGAGAGAGAAAGAGAGAATCAGTTTTACTTACTTTTTCATCTGGTTTTAGTTTCTCCAACACTTAGCTGTGTATGTGGTGCTAGGGTTTGAACCTGGGTCCTTGCACATGCCAGGCATGCATTGTACCACTGAGCCACGGCTCCAGCCCGCAGCCATGGTATCTGTGAGGGGAAAGTGTTTTGTTGGCTTTTCCACCAAAGTGGACAACATCAGATACCTAGAACAAGGAAAACTACACAACTGTACAAAATCTAAAACAAGGCAGTACTTCAATAGGAGTGACTTCAGCATCCTGAGTCCCTGTGAAACATGCCACAATGTGCCCTGGGCTGATGTCACGGCCTCTCTCAGCAGCCAGCCCCTGGTACCATGGTTCACAGGTTGAGGGGGAGAAGGTGCATTCGCCACTGGGCTGCTGCAACACACAGGTGCCTAGAATAGCATGCTTTCTCCTACTCTTTGGAAGAACGGATATGTGAATCCAAGGTGTGGGCAGGTGCATTATTAATTAGCTTGCACTGCTATAACAAAGATAGACTGGAAGCAACAGAAATCTGTCCTCACAGTTCTGCACGCCAGAAGCTCAAGACTCAGGTGCTGGCAGTCTCCTGATGCCTTCTTCTTGCTTGTAGAGGGTCATCTTCTCTCTGGTTGTCCCTCTGCGTATGTCTGTCCTAGTCTCCTCTTCTTACGAAGGTACCAGTCCAAATTGGCACAGGGGCCACCTAACATCCTTATTTTAACTTAATTACCCTTTTTTTGTACTGGGAATTGAATCCAGGAATGCTTTACCACTGAGACACATTCCTAGTCCTTTTTATTTTGAGACAAGATCTTGCTAAATTGCTGAGGATGACCTTGAACTTGTGATCCTTCTGCCTTAGTCTCTTGAGTCACTAGGGTTACAGACATGCACCACCATGCCCAGCAACTTAGTTATCTTTTAAAAAGCTATCTCCAAATAAAGTCACATTCTGAGGTGCCAGCATTAGAACTTCAATGTGTGGATTTTGGGGAGACACAATCAAGCCCATGGTGGCAGGGCTTTGCTCCTGCTGAAGCTCTGGGGAATCATTTCCTTGCCTTTTTAGCTGTGAGAGGTCCTGTATTCCACAGCTTGGACTACCCCAAATGCTGCTTCCGGCCTCACGTCTTCCTGCTCATGGAGTTGACCTCCTGCCTCCCTCCTGGGAAGACCCTGGGGCTTACACTGGACCCACCTGGAGAAGCCAGGATGGACCCAGATCCAGAGCCTCAATTTATTCACATCTGAAAAGTTCCTTTTACCATGTGAAGTAGGTTCCAAAAACTAGCACAAGGATGTTTCCAGGAGGCCATTATTCCCATGCACCCAGCAGCTGAAGTCCCCAGTTGAGGTTCCACATGGTCACTAAACTGTAATGGCTGGAGCTTTTTATCAGCAGCATAGAAACACCAGAAAGCATGAACTGACGTGGGTCAGCAACTGACACGAAGAATGTGCAGTGCGAAGGGAGTGGGACCATGCAGTTTTAGTACTTGGTAAGCAAAAGCAAAAGCAAGGTGGCTTCTCTCATGTGTTGTTAATGCAGGGCTTTGCCAGTTCTGGGGCCACAGCCAGCCAGGAAGAGGGAGGAACTGCAAACTGTGCAGCCTGCACAGGTTCAGCAGAGACCGCGGGGGTCAACGGGTTGATTGTTCCGCGTCTCTCTTCTAGTCCTCGTGAAAATGTGTCCAGTTTCTTTAGGGTGCATAACGACCATCTCAATCCTACAATGTATACAATACCACTCTGGTTCAGTCTTTCTCCAAGAAAGCCAGCACAGCCCACGTTATTATTATTTGAGCCAGTTGCAAGAGTAGTCAAAAATTAATTATGCCAGATCTGTAATAAAGTCACACTACTTAGTCCAACTGTCTGCTGCTTGGGTAGTGCCTTACCAGATGATAAGCAGGAGGATCTGAGCCCCTGTCCGGCCAACTGCAGGAAGTCCCTCTGTCCTAATGTTCTGGAGGATCCCAGGACCCTCTTGGTTCTCAGCTCAGCTCCCCTCTCTGAGAGCTTCCCAGCACCCTACAGTTCCTGCAGTCACTTTTTGGTCTCATCTTTGTCCCCTCTTCCAGACTAGGCCCTGGGACATTGCCTTTTACCCCAAAAAGTTTTTCTAATAAAAGCACCATTTACTGTCTCCCCCCTTTAGCAACAGAAAGCCCCAGCAGGAACTTGGAACGTTTACTTGTTTTTAGCATCTCCAGTTGTGTTCAAGGACAGGGTTACAGTCAGCACGGCTCTTCTCTCTCCTTTTTCGATGGCAGGGATCACAGTTGCACCTGCCCCCTCCCCATTACGTAGTGATTTCTGCACTGGGGGGATCCCCTGGGAGTGTGCCTTTGGAGGGCAGGATCTGGGCTTCAGCCCTCAATATGTCCTCATTACACAGCACTTGGCTTGGATCAAAAGAGATTTTTAGAAGACTCCCCAGGATGACCAGGCCAGTTCTTGAGTAGCCTGGGTCTCACTCCTGGGGAGCACTGGGCCTGGCTGGATGTAGTACAGGACCTGGGATAACCTGGAACAACACAGAATGGGGGTAACAGGTGCGGCAGAGCGCTGGGTTGGACCCTTCCTCCCATCTCTA
>PVKS010039800.1:0-17020 GCA_004027875.1 Aplodontia rufa | reverse complement strand
GTTATGATCAGAAAACCAGAATCTACCAGCCTGAGTATTGGCCATCTCCCAAAGCAGCTGTGTGGTGCTGTGATCTCCCTCTCCACCTCCAGTTGCTGCCAGTGGACATAGGCTAACCTCTTCCTCCCTTGTATTCTGAGATCCTGCTATCTGAAGAAACAGACACTTCAAAATGATCACTTGCTTGCTATCATAATATATTGTGAGAATTCTCTCAAAGAAAACTGCTACTATTGGTGCTTGTCACCAGCACATCTGCTTTAGTTGAAACGGACTAGTATCTGCACCGACAGCCTCACAAGATCTCACAGACCGGTCTGGCATCTTTAGGTCTGTCTTGATCAAATAGCTCCCCATCACAATGAAGCAAAGCCATAAGAAGCTCCAATAACTCCAGCAAGAGTAACTAGATTGAACTCAAGACACACTCTCTGATTCTGAAAATGAAAAGAAGGGGAAATAACTCTTCTCCTCAGCCCTACAACTCTCCACCCAAGGATCCCATAGCAGGGGCCCTAGATGAAAACCAAAGATATTGTACCAACATTATGATTAGTAATTCAATCAAAGAGTTGAGAGATGAAATAAGGAAAGAGATCAGAGAACAATTTCAAGAGATAATAGAAAACTTCTACAGGGAAATAAGGGAACAATTCCATGAGATGAAAGATCAGCTATACAAAGAAACAGACATTCTGAAAAGAGACGTAGCAGAGCTATCAGGATTGAAAAACACAGTTAACCAATTCAAATCTTCGCTGGATAATACCAACAACAGAGTATACTCTACTGAAAATAGAACTTCAGCCCTTGAAGAACGAACATCAGAAAATGAAGATCGACTAAACATTGTTGAACTCAAAGAAGATAAAAAAGAGAAGCAACTTATATTACATAATCAGAACTTCCAAATAATATTTGATGAGATGAGGCGTAATAATCTGAGAATCATTGGCCTGGAGGAAATCTCTGAACAGCAAACAAGAGGCATCAAGAACCTTTTAAGCAAAATCATAAGCAAGAAATTCCTTCATCTTACAATTGATCCGGAATATCACAGCCAAGACTCTTATAGAACACCAAATAGGCCTAATCAAATGAGAAACTCACCAAGACATATCATATACAAAATGAATAACAGAGAAATTAAAAAAAGAATTCTAAAAGCAGCTAGAGAAAAGCCCCAAATCACATTCAGAGGCAAACCAATTCGGATCACTATGGATTATTCAAAGAAAACAATGAAGGCCAGAAGAGTTTGGAACAATATCTTTCAAGTTTTTAAAAATAACAACATCCACCCAAAGATAATATAACCTGCAAAACTCAGCTTCAAATGTGGTGGGGACATTAAATACTTCAACGATCAACTTGAGCTAGCAAGATACATGAACACAAATCCTGCACTACAGAAAATTCTCAAGGATGTTCTCCATTCAGAAGAAAATGCCACTGATACTCTAAATCCTTAAACAAGGGTGAGTCAATAATCATATTATACACAAATTGACTTCCAAGATGGTTCAAAACTCTGTAATTGTTACAAAGTATGAGACTCAGCCTCCCATATCTATTCTAACTTTGAATGTGAATGGACTCAATGCCACAATTAAAAGACACAGACTGGCCCATTGGATCAAAAAACAAAATCCAACAATATGTTGCCTCTAAGAGACACATTTGACACTCAAAAATAGACACAGGCTGCGCTGGAGAGGTGGCTCAGCAGTTATGGTGGCTGCCCTGCAGGTGCAAGGACCTGGGTTCAAACCTCAGACCCACATACACACTAAGGGTTGCAGCAACGAAAACCAGATGAAAAATAGACACAGGCTGAAAGTGAAAGGATGGCAAAACATCTACCAGGCCTGTGGCCCACAAAAGCAAGCTGGTGTAGTGATTTTAATTTCTAACAAAATTAATTTCCAACTAAAACTAGTCAGAAAGGACAAAGAGGGTCACTTTATCATACTAAAAGGGACAGTCCATCAAGAAGATATAACAATAATTAATATTTATGCCCCCGATTACAACCCCCAAAATATATGGAAAAAATACTTAAGGACATTAATCCCCTCATTGATCTCAACACAATGATTCTGGGGGACTTCAACACACCACTATCAACTCTAGACAGATCATCAAAACAAAAAATCAATAAAGATGTCTCCAATATGAACTACTCTATTAATCAATCGGGCTTAACGTACATTTACAGAATATTCCATCCTAAAACAGCTGAATTTATTTTCTTCTCAGCGGCTCATGGATCCTTCTCTAAAATAGACCACATCCTTGTTCACTGAGATAATCTTAACAAATATAAAAAAGTGGATATAATCCCATGTTGAATATGATGTGATAATATTTTATTGAGGATTGTTACATTTAAGTTCATAAAGGATATTGCTATAATTTTCTTTCCTGTGTCCTTTTACCTAATTTTGGTACAAGGGTGATACTGGCTTCATAGAATGAATTTGGAGATATTACATCCCTTTCTAAGTCATGAAACAATATGAAAATTTGCAATAGTTATTTAAAAGTCTGGTAGATTCAACTGAGAATGAGTCTCATCCTAGCTTTTCCTTGTTTTGAGGCTTTTTATACTGCTTGTGTCTCATTTCTGGTTTTTGGTGTGTTTAGCATTTCTATGTCATGTTGATTCAAAATTTGCAGATAATATGTGTCTAGACTTGCATCCGTTTTTTCCAAGTTTTTCAACTTGTTGAAGTATAAGTTTTCAAAATAGTCCCTAATGATCTTCTAAATTTCTGCATTTACTCCTTTTTTCACTTTATTTTATTTTTTATTGAGAAACTTATTTCCTGAACAATCATACAAATTTTAACAAAATAATATATAATGTATATAGCTTCTGAAAATTGGATTTACCCCCCAAGAGTACCCCCAATTACCCACCCTTATCCCTCCCTTCCCCTTCCCACAACATCTCTAAAACAAGTATTAGGTTGTGTAACATTACATGGAACCTGGATTTAACACCTGATAATAGACCACCTCTCTTAATGGCCAGGGTCTAGTTCCAGCCTCCACAGATGAGTGAAGACATTCGTTGACCCTTGGTTTTCTGGGTTATGCTGATTTCACTCAGCATAATTTCTTCCATAGCCATCCATTTACCTTCAAAGGCTGCAATTACTCCTTTTTCATCTCTTATTTTATTAATTGTGGTCTTCTTCTTTTGATTAGTTTGTCTAAGGGTTTATCAACCTATCTTTCCAAGGAACTGTCTCTTCATTTAATTAATCCTTTGTATTTTATTTAATTCTGTTTCATTCATTTAATCTCTGATCTTAATTATTTTTGTCCTTCTCCTCAGTTTGTAAATGTTTTGTCTTGTTTTCAAGGACCTCAAGATGCATCATTTCATTGTCTGGCCTATGTCTGAGTTTCTAATGTAGATACTCCTTTTTTAGACATTGTGTTAATACATGGTATCTGGGTTCCTTTTGACATAATTATATATGCAAAGAATTTGATTTCAATTGCCATTGCATCTCCGCATGACTCCTCTGCTTCCTTCCTCTTTTCTATCACTGTACTCTGTTGGTCTTACTTTCACACATTTGTTTATTTATTTAATTGTTTGTTTTAGAGAGAAAGAAAGTGAGTGAGTGAGAGAGAAATGGGTAGCTAATTTAATTTTTTCATCTCGTTTTTGTTTTTCCTCCATTTAGTTGTGTATGTGGGTACTCAGGTTCTACCTGGGTCCTTGTGCATGCCAGGCAAGTACTCTACCACTGAGTCAACTCTCCAGCCTTATTTACTTATTTTTATAGGTATTTTCTACATATGCACAAAGCTGAAATTCCCTTTGGTATATTATGTATGTGTAAAACATGATTATGTTAGATTAATCCATATTTCTTTTGTTATCCCTTCCTTCCTCCCTCTCTCTCCTTCTCTTCCACTCCTCTAAACTTCACTACATCGTAGTAAGATTCCCTACCTCACTGCCTTCTTTCCTTTAATTTTGCTTTAGCTATCATGTAGGAGAGAAAACATTTGACTCTTGATTTCCTGACTCCAATTTCATTTTGTATTAGTTTTCTCCTTTTCTAACTATTTAGTGACAAATGACAGTATTTCACGCTCTTCATTACTGAGTAAAACTCTGTGTTTCTGTGTGTGTGTGTGTGTGTGTGTGTGTGTGTGTGTGTGTGTACTTCGAGTTTTCTTGATCCATTCATTGACTGATGGGTATCCTGGTTGATTCCATCATTAGGCCATGGTGAATTGTGCTACTATAAACATTATAATGGCTCTATTGCTGAAGTATGCTGTTTTTAGTATGTTGGATAAATACTGAAGAGTGGGGTAGCTGGGTCATATGGTAATTCTATTCCAATCTTTGAGGAATATACATACTGTTTTCCGAAATGGTTGTACAAGTTTACATTCTTGCCAACAATGTATAAGTGTCCCTGTTCCCCCACCAAATCCTTCCCAGCATTTATTATTAATTGTATTTCTGATAATTTCCATTCTGACTGAAATGAGATGAAATCTTAATGTAATTTGGATGTGCATTTTTCTGATTGCTATAGATATTGAATATTTTTCTCATAAATTTGTTGGCCATTTATATTCTTTTGACAAATTTCTATTTGGTACTTTTGCATATTTATTGATTGGATTATTATTTTCGGGGGGAATGAGTGTTTTGAGTTCATTGTATATTCTGGATATTAACCCCTGTCAGAGGAGTAAGTTTTCTTCCATTCTCTTTGCTCTCTCCTCACTCTCTTAATATTTGCCTTTGCTGTACAGAAGTTTTTTAATTTCATCACATTCCACTTACTGATTCTTGGTTTTATTTCTTGAGCTTAGGGGTCTTGTTGAGGAAGTCAGAGCTTTAAACTATATATTAATAGAGTTTTAACCCTATGTTTTGTTCTAGAAAATGGAAGGTTTCTGGTCCAAATCCAAAGTATTTGATCCATTTAATTTGATTCTTTGTACAGGTAAAAGTTAGAGATCTAACTTCATTTTTTCTTCATATAGATAGATATCCTTTTTTCCCAATGCCATTTATAGAAAAGGCTGTCTTTTTTACCCCTCCAATGTGTTCTTTTTTAATTCAGAAATTTATTTCTTGAACAATCACACAAGCTTCTAATGAAATTATATATATATATATATATATAGATATAGATATATATAGATATGTAGATATAGATGGATACTGAAAATTAGATTTAACCCCAAGATCCCCCCCAATTACCCACCCTTATCCCTCCTTCCTTCCTGGAACATCTCTAAAAATGTATTGGGTTGTATGACATTACACCTTATCTGGATTTAAAACATGATACTAGATCTCCTTTCTCAATGGCCAGGGTCTAGCTCCAGCTTCCACAGATGAGTGAAAACATTCAACCCTCGGTTCTCTGGGTTATGCTGATTTCACTCAGCATAATTTCTTCCATAGAAAAGGCTGTCTTTTATCCAACTTATATTTTTGGCACCTTTGTCAATATCAGATAGCTGTATGTATGTGGATGTGTCTTTGTCTTCTATTTCATTGGGCTTCATGCCTACTTTGATGAAAATATCATGCTATTTTTGTTATTATAGTTCTGTAATATAATTTGAGGTCAGGTATTGTGATGACTTCTGAGTTACTATTCATACTCAGAATTGCTTAGGCTAGTCTGGGTCTCAAATGTATTTAAAGATTGTTTTCACGCTGAAACAAACCCTCAAATCTTTAAGCATCTGATTTTTGACAAAGGGGGACAAAATATTACATGGAGGAGAGAAAGCCTTTTCAAAAAATGGTGCTGGATAAACTGGACAGCCACTTGCAGAAAGTTGAAATTAGATCCATATTTTTCTCCTTGCATGAGAATCAAATCAAAATGGATCAATGAGCTAGGAATCAAAACACCTACCTTGCAACTGATGCAAGAGAAATTAGGTCCAACACTTCAGCATTTGGGAGTAGGCAAAGACTTTCTCAACAGGTCTCCTAAAGTGAAGGAAGTAAAGTCAAAAATCAATGATTGGGATGCCATAAAGCTAAAAAGCTTTTGCACTGCCAAGGAAATAATCAAAAGAGTCAAGAGGATTCCTACAGAATTGGAGAGAATCATGAGCTCTGATTCCTCTTACAGCAGCCTCATATCCAGAATCTGTAAAATCCTCAAAAATCTCAACAACAAAAACACAAACAACCCAATCAATAAATGGGACAAAGAGCTAAATAGAAACTTTCCACAGAGGACATTGATCAAGCCAATGAATACACAAGGAAGTGCTCTAAATCACTAGTAATCAGAAAAATGCAAATGAAAACTACATTAAGATATCACCTCACACCAGTCAGAATGGCAAAAATGAAGAAAATAAACAATAATACATGCTGGAGGGGGCTGTGGAGAGGTACTCTAGCACACTGTTGGTGGAACTGCAGACTGGTACAGCCCCTCTGGAAAGCAGTGTGGAGAATCCTCAAAAAACTAGGGATGAACCCACCATATGATCCTTCTATTCCTCTCCTGGGTATTTTTCCAGGGAATTTACAATCAGCACTTTACAGTGACACAGCAAAATCTATGTTCATAGCAGCTCAATTTACAATAGCTAAATCATGGAAACAACCCAGATGTCCCTCGCTGTATGAATGGATCCAAAAACTGTGGTACACAGATACCCTGGAGTTTTTACTCAGCAATTAGAAACAATGATATTGCAGCCTTTGAAGGTAAATGGATGGCTATGGAAGAAACTATGCTGAGTGAAATCAGCATAACCCAGAGCACCAAGGGTCAGATATCTTCACTCATCTGTGGAGGCTAGAGCTAGACCCTGGCCATTGAGATAGGAGGTTTATTATCATGTGTTAAATCCAGATAAGGTGTAATGTTACACAACCGAAGGCATTTGTAGAGATGTATTGGGAAGGAGGTGGGGAGAGATAAGAATGGGTAATTGGGGGGGGGGGCTCTTGGGGATAAATCAATCTAATTTTAGAATTTATATATATATATTATATTATTTCGTTGGAAGCTTGTATCATTGTTCAACAAATAAATTTCTTAACAAAAAAAGGTTGTTTTATTCTAGTTTGGTGAAGAATGTCATTGGTATTTTGATGGTAATTGCATTGAATCTGTATACTGTCTTTGGTGGTGGTATGATTATCTTGACATATTTAATTCTGACTGTCCAAAAGCAAGAGAGATCTTCCATCTTCTGCAGCCCTCTTCAATTTATTTCTTCAATGTTCCATAGTTTTTATTAGAGAGATATTTCACTTCCATGGGTACATTAATTCCCACCTTCTTTTTTATGATATTATGAAATTAATGGCTTCCCTGATATCTTTCTCACTGAATCACTGTTGGAGAACAGAAAAGCTATTGATTTGGGGTTGAGAAGTTGCTCAGTGGTAGAGTGCTTGCCTGGCATGCACAAGGACATGGCTTTGAACCCCAGCACCATATACACAACTAGGTGCCTCAACTATTCACCATTGCTGTACACTTGCCACCAGTGCTCACCAGTTGGTGTTCAGTCCCACGACCACTTCAATACACTTAGAGTCTAATTGATGTTTCACGAGGGGGTGGCTGGGGATGCTGCTCAGTGGCAGTCTGATCTCTCACCAGCTCCTCTGCATTTTATTAGGCACAAGCAAGAAGTATTTACAAGATGTGTACTTATTCATCAGACAAAAACATGGAGATGTGTACTTTGCAGTTAGATGAAAACAAGCTTACAGATCTCTTATTTATGGCTTACCCAGGAACAATGCCTAAAGGAAGGAGGACAAGCCAATGATTACAAAGAACATAGAGGCAATTTGGAATGAAGCAAAGGACATATCAGTGTTTCGTATGGCTCAGCTGAGAGAGAGTGCCTATGAGATCAGCCCTTACACGTGGCGGTGATATTTCCTGATCAGCACTTGCATGTGGAGGTGATGCTTCCTGCTTCACCACATGCAGCTCTTAGAACCTCAATGTCAGACCTAAATATCTTGGAACACTTTATGCCATTTCTTCATCAGGTATTTTTTCCCAGAACGCTCAACCAATTCCCAAATTTTTTCTGTCAAATTGGCCAGTTACTAACATGTTCCCCTTTCTGTTTTAAAGACAACTTAGGTTTGGATTCACTAGCTTGGTAAAGGGCTCTCTTAACTTTTATATTTTAAAAGACTTGTATACTTGGAGAAAATGAATATATTTAATATGTAAAGAAGCCACTTGTAGCATCACT
Source organism: Aplodontia rufa (assembly GCA_004027875.1). Taxonomy (NCBI): domain Eukaryota; kingdom Metazoa; phylum Chordata; class Mammalia; order Rodentia; family Aplodontiidae; genus Aplodontia; species Aplodontia rufa. The sequence continues at coordinate 8,770 of PVKS010039800.1, read as the reverse complement.
ATCACACTGACATCCTTGTATTAACTAAGTTTAACCTCTGAAGGAAAATGTGGAATCTGTAATGTAGTATAATAATATAAATAACATTTGTTTATTTAACGAGAATTGTATAAATCCTAATTCTTTTAAAATTAGTTTCCCTAAATAACAAATCATAACATAAACCAGGAATTGTCTTGAGAGATAAGACCAGATCAGTGTTTTAAGAAAATCTTTTTATATAGAAAATTTGATTCTGGTTTTTAGCAGCACATTAATATTTGACCTTAAGCAAAACCTTAAATAACATCTGTTAATTATATTAACTATAGCCAACTTAATTACACATGGACTTTTGAAATTTACTTTTATAAACCTTTTGTAACGTGCCTAGATATTTCATGGCTTCTTGAACTTATCACACAAAATGATTTTTTATCTAGGAACATTTTTTAATTTTCATTTTCATACTAAAATATATTTTTATATTTATAAATCTCATATCTCTTTTTTAGTTGCTAACACTTTTTAAGTTTATATTTTAAAACAATCCTTATGAATTTTTTAATTACTTCTCTTACTGAGATCAAATACTTTGTTATATATAGTTCTTTAATTGAAACACAGCTGAAACCTTTTGTACTCTTCTCTGTTTAAACTGAACCCTTTTAAACATATTTAAGTCATGTGAACTAAGAGGCATTCAGATTCATTTTTTTAAATTTTACTTTATGAGTGTTCATTTATCTATATGTCAATCTTGCAAAGTATATTTATATACAAACTGCACATGTAGGCACAACATACAATACACAGGTGTGCACACAAACATAAGAACCAGCAGAATACAAATATCCTGTGGGCTTTTAAAAATTGTTAGATTTTTGTAGTAGGAGGCAATAGTTACACTTCCTCTTCATGGAGGTTAGACTCACTCCCACCATCACCATGCTTGTATCTTCTTTAGGACTCTGTTTAAAAAAAAAGATTTTTCAAATGTATTATTTGCTGCACTACTGTTTTGTAAGTTTATCCAAGAAATAAAAAAATTTTTCAGGGTCCTTGCAAAGTCTTTAGAAAGGACTGATTGTGTTCCCCAAGGTTCAGGTAAACTTTGCCAAGTTCTCCGATGGTTAGAGAGACATGTTCATAAGCTTGAGAGGCATATGTAAAAGTTGTTGTAAATTAGACCAGGCTCCCAATCCAGTCATTGTTCAAACGGTAATGGGCGCATTATTGTTGGCATTAGCGTGAGCTTTTCTTTCCATTGTAAATACTCTGCTGCAGTTTGGCTTGTCTTGGCCAGCATACGTCAACTCCATGTTAGCAACCATATGTGTTGTAAGGCTTCCAATGTTGCGAATGTAAAAGAAGTTTGAATTTCTTCTTCTCCCATTGTTTCTTAATGATTTTAAAAGTTTTAAATCAAAATTAGTATGCTGTCAAAACATTAGTCCTGGATTTTCAGGATTGAGGACCTCAGTTACTAGAAGGATTAACAAAGCTTTAGCTAGATCAGGGTCCTCCTTTAATTCCCCATGATGTTTTGTTATTGCCCTTTGTAAAGGTGTGAGTTCTTTTGCCAGAATGTCTTTTTTTTGAAATGGGTTTCTGTTTCTCTAAAATAAAGTGCTTTCACTTTCCTTATGCTCTGTCAGCAAGGGAACCAAATCTTTTGGCATAGGAATCTGTTCTTTATGCATTTTTTGTTTCTTTTAACATTTCTCAGAAAGGTTCTCATATTGCCTTTACTAAGGCCCATGTGTGGAGAATGTGATAATAGGAATTTACATACCTTGTTGATGACATTCTAAAGTTTCCCCAATATCGATCCCAAGTATGCACATTGAAAACCCCTTCTTTAGGAAACCGGAGATAAATCTGAATATACCCAATGCAAAAGCTCTTGAAGAGCCTCAGAAGAGAATTTAGCCTCATTCTGTTCATTTTTTACTTCTTTTTAGGTTTTCAAGTAGTTTTTATTTTTTTCCTACACAGTCGTACATATTGGAGGGAATTGTTGTTCCATATTCATGCATACATGGATATTGACAAATAAGCATTTTGAAGGGGAAAGAAAAGGAAGATGAGCTGATTTCTTCCCCATTGTTACCCAGCCTTGGAAATCCTCTGGCCAGCTGGTCAGGACTTAAGCTACCAGGTTGAATGGGGACTTACCAAAAACTTACTGTCTCCTTGTGATCAGGCAATCTTTTCCAGAAGGCTCACCGGATCATCAATATTTTCCTGTCACCAGTTGCTTAAAGGCAGCTGGGTTTTGAAAAAAGAAAAAAAAAAACAAAAACATATGAAAAAAATAAATAAATGATTCTCTGTTAAAAGAGAGAAAAGCTATTGATTTTGGGAGTCTTCTAGATATAGGATCATATCATCAGCAAACACAGATATTTTGAGCTCATTTTTTTCTATTTGTATCTCTTTAATTTCCTTCTCTTGTCTGATTGCTCTGGCTAGTTTCAAGGACCATATTGAGTAGAAGTGGTGAGAGTGGTCGTTTTTGTCTGGTTCCTAATTTTAGAGGAACTTCTTTCAGTTTTTATACATTCAGTATGATATTGGCTTTGGGTTTGCCATAAATGCCTTTTATAATATTGAGGTAAGTTCCTACTACCCATAGTTTCTCCAACATTTTTAGCATGAATTGTTGCTGTGTTTTATCAAATGCCTTTAATGCATCTATAGAGACAATCACATGGTCCTTATTCTAAAGTCTATTTATGTGGTGAATTACATTTATTGGTTTGTGTATGTTGAACCAAGCTTGCATATAACTCATTTGGTCATGGTGTATTATCTTCTTTTTTATTTTAATTTTAATTTTTGAACAACCATACAAATTTTTAACAAAATAATATAAAATGTGTAATGTTTCTGGATACTAGATTTACCCCCAGCAGTGCCCCCCCAATTTCCCACCCGAATCCCTCCCTTCCCTTACCCACAATATCTCTAAAAAAGTATTAGACTGTATAACATTACACCTTATCTGGATTTAACACATGATAATAGACCTCCTTTCTGAATGGCAAGGGTCTAGTTCCAAACTCCACAGATGAGTGGAGACATTCGACTCTTGGTTCTCTAGGTTAAGCTGATTTTACTAAGCATAATTTTTTCCATAGCCATCCATTTACCTTCAAAGGCTGCAATACCATTGTTTCTAATTGCTGTGTGTCTTAATATATTTTTGAATGCCATTTGCAAATATTTTACTGAGGAGTTTTACATCTCTATTCATCAGGGATATGGTCTGTTGTTTCTTTCTTAGATGTGTCTTTGTCTGATTTTGGTATCAAGGTTTAACTGGGTTCATAGAATGTATTTTGGAGTGTTCTTCCCTTTCATTTCCATTAAATCACTTGAGGAAGACTGGTGTTAGTTCTACTTTAAAGGTCTGATAGAAGTCAGCTGAGAATTCATCTATTCCTGGACTTCTCTTTGTTGGTAGTATTTTTTTTAATTCAGAAATTTATTTGTTGGAACCGAAGACCAGTGGAACCGAATAGAAGATCTTGAGACAAGCCCTCATATCCTTAACTATTTGATATTTGATAAAGGGGGCAAAAGTATAGTGTGGAAGAAAGACAGCCTGTTCAACAAATGGTGTTGGACAAAGTGGACAGCCATTTGCAGACAACTGAAGCTGGATCCTTATCTTTCACCCTGCACAAAAATTAAATCAAAATGGATCAAAGACCTGGATATTAAGCCTACAACTTTAAATTTACCAGAAAAAGAAGTTGGGTCAACACTACAGTTTATAGGAGTCGGCAGCTACTTCCTTAACAAAACTCCTATGGCGCATGTTGTAAAATCAAAATTAAATGAATGGGATGCAATTAAACTAAAAAGTTTCTGCACAGCTAAAGAGCTAGTCAAGAGCATCAAGAGAGAATGGGAGAAAAATTTTGCCTGCTACACCTCGGACAGAGGGCTAATATCCAGAGTATACAGGGAACTAAAGAAACTAAAGTCCAAACTTGCAAATAATCCAATCGATAAATGGGCTAAAGAACTCATAAGGAACTTCTCTCCGGTGGAAGTCCAGAAAGCCCACAAATAGATGATAAAATGCTCTACATCATTAGTTATAAGGGAAATGCAAATCAAAACTTCAATGAGATATCACCTCACTCCTGTTAGAGCGGCAAAAATGAAGAATACAAACAACAACAGATGCTGGAGGGGCTGTGGGAAAAGAGGAACACTAATGCACTGCTGGTGGGACTGCAAACTGGTTCAGCCACTATGGAAAGCTGTATGGAGAATTCTCAAAAAATTAAGGATGGAACCACCTTATGACCCAGCTATCCCACTCCTGGGAATTTTCCCAAAAAAGTTAGAATCAGCGCATTATAGTGATGTGGCTTCCTCAATGTTTATAGCAGATCAATTTACTATAGGTACACTATGGAACCAACCCAGATGCCCCTCACTTGAAGAGTGGATACAAAAGCTTTGGTACATATATACTATGGAATACTACTCGGCCATTAGAGAGCACGATATTATGGCTTTTGAATCAAATGGATGGAGATGGATAGAATTATACTTAGTGAAGTCTCCCAAGCTCAGAGACTCAAGGGCCGAATGGTTTCTCTCATCTGTTGATGCTAGCATATATGGGGAAGCAGTATGGCAGACGACTAACCCAACAAAACTTCAAATTGAATGACTTTCAGAGTAATAGGGGGATGGCTCTCTAGGATACTTGGAGGTGTAGGGAGGGGGATGGGGAGGGGGAGAGTATATGAAGAACTCATAGGAGTCTCGAGATTTAAAAGATGGGTGACCATCCCAGAAGCCGATGTCATTCCTCCAGGAACTACCCATTTAACGCATGAGTTCTTCTGGGGGAAACTGCAACAGGTAAAACCCAAGGTGGTTATCCATGTTTTGGTTTTCCCCTGGATAACAAAGTTTATATTCATTTATTGCTAATGTTTTGATAATGATTCCCCCTCAACTGTATCTCTATATACTTCTAATTAAAAAAAAGAAAAACCAATGCACTTTCTTAAATTATTTTTAAAATTTGTACAAAAAAGAATGTCTTTGAAGTTACTTAAAAGTTTCCAGTTTTGTTTTTAAATTCACCTTGATCTCAAGAGGTACAATAATGTTGTAAATTAAAACAAATCTGATCAATGGGGTTCAATAAATGTGTATGATTAAAAGTTAAAAAATGTATTTGTTGAACAATCACACAAACTTCTAACAAAATAATATAATCTATAGATAGATAGATTCTGAAAATTAGATTTACCCTCAAGAGCACCCCCCAATTACCCACCCTTATCCCTCTCCCCCTTCCGAAAACATCTCTTCAAATGTCTTAGGAGAGGGACAGTGAGAGAGAAAGAGAGGAACTATTTTTATTTAGTTTTTCATGTGGCCTTCATTGCTCTGAGCCTTTGTTGTGTATGTGGTATGTGGTGCTGGGGTTTGAACTTGCATACTCATGCATGCCACCACTCCAGCCCCTGTTGGTACTGTTTTAATTGCTGTTTCAATTTCATTGTTTGATATTGGTCTGGTTACATTTTCTGTATCTTTCTGTTTCCATTTGGGCAGGTCGTATGTATCTAGAAATGTGTTAGTGTCTTCCAGATTGTATAGTTCATTAGAGTATATATTTTCAAAATAATTTCCAATGATCCTCTGAATTGCAGATGTGTCTGTGGTGATTTCTCTTTTTCTATCACTGCTTTTCATAATTTGAGTCTTCTCTGTTTTTCTTTCAGTTGATTTTTCTGTGGGGATCCATCAATCTTGTCTTTTAGAAGAACCAACTCTTTGTTGCATTGATCCTGTGTATTTTTTAACTCAAATTCACTGATTTCAGCTCTCATTTTTATTACTTCCTGTTGTCTACTATTTGGGAGATCAGTTTCTTCTTTTTTAATGTCTTGATATGGAGGATAAGCCTAATGATTTGTGATCTATTTTTTAATTTTTTTATTCCGAAATTTATTTGTTGAATGATCAAACAAGCTTGTAATGAAATAATATAATATATACAAATTCTGAAAATTAGATTTATCCCCAAGAGCCCCCCCACTAATTATCCACCCTTATCCCTCCCCACCTCCTTTCCAATACAACTCTACAAATGCTTTAGGTTGTATGATATTACACCTTATCCGGATTTAAAACATGAAAATAGACCTCCTTTCTCAATGGCCAGAGTCTAGCTCCAGCCTCCACAGATGAGTGAAGACATTTGACCCTTGGTTCTCTGGGTTATGCTGATTTCACTAAGCATAATTTCTTCCAGAGCCATCCATTTACCTTCAAAGGCTGCAATATCATTGTTTCTAATTGCTGAGTAAAACTCCATGGTGTATATGTGCCACAGTTTTTGGATTGTGATCTGTTTTTAATGTAGGTACTCAATGCAATAAACTTTCAAATTAGTACTAGCTTCATGCTGTCCCACAGATTTTGATATATTGCATCATTATTTTCATTTGTTTCTAAGAATATCTCGAGTTCTTCTTTGATCTGTTGTTCACTTAAAAATATTGTTAAATCTCCATGTGTTTGTGTGGTTTGTTAATTTTCTTGATGCTTATTTCTAGTTTCATTCCATTACGATCTGATAGGGTGCTTGAGATTATATCTTTTTTCATATTTGCTAAGACTTACATTATGACCTAGAATAAGGCTTATTTTGGAAAAAGTTCCATGATGGGAAGTTGAAGAGCCAGGAGCTGCTTCTAGTGCAAGCCTGTATCCTGAGCATAACACAGCAGGAGGATAAATAAGCACATGTGTGGCAGAGAAAGTGGGTCAAACTTGGTTTTGTAAGACCCCTGATCATCTGAAAATTAGCCCACTCCTGCCATAATGGTGGTACAAGCATGATACAAAGTCCTTGTGATCCAATCACCTTCTGAAGTTCCCATCTCTTGATTCTGTTACACCAGCAATCAACTTTCAATGCAAGTTTTCAAAGGTCCTTCAAATCACAGCATATGTATCAGTATCTTTTTTTGTTACTGTGATGAAATTCTAGAGACAGACTACTTTATTAAGTAACGAGCTTTATTCAGATAAAAGTTCTAAAGTTTGAGTACGTGGTGCCACCTGCAACCTGGTTCCTGTGAGAACCTTATGGTGGATATTGTCACAATGGCAGGATCCTGTGCAAGAGCAAGAAGCGACAACACTAGATAGGAAGCCAATAATGCTGTTAAATAGCTCACAGCACAGAGACCTGGAGAGACACTGCACAGGGTTCCAGTTGTCCTGCACCATTAGTTGGTGCTTGATTCTCCAACACAATGGGTGACACAGGTACAGAGCGTTCTCTGAGCCAGTCGGGGAACCTCATCTGACACTTGATATCCAGGCATTTTATTTGAGTTTGGTCTTAGAGGATTGGAGCATTAGTGTGGCTGACCTGTCACCCAACCTGCAACCCTGCTAGAGGTCAGGTCAAACTAAGAGACCCAAAGTCTCCACCACGTGTCACAATGTTAACACACTGTTTGGTGTGGATTACACCTTAGAAATAAAGACTATTACAGGAGGCAGAATGCACCCAGTACGCAGAGGACACCCCCCAGGAGCAGGGGAAAGTCCAGAATCTCAGCACTGCACAACACAAACAATCCAATCAATAAGTGGGCCAGAGAGCTAAATAGAAGCTTCTCAACACAGAAAGTTGAGCAAGCAATTAACACATGAGAAAGTGTGGTAAATCACTGCTAATCAGACACATGCAAATCAAAACTACATTAGGATTTCACCTCACACCTGTCAGACTGGCAAAGATGAGGAATACAAAAAATAAAAACTGCTGCGTGGGTTTTGGGGAGATAGGAACGTAAGCATACTTTTGGTGGAATTGAAGACTGGTCCAGACACTCTGGAAAGCAGTGTGGAGACTCCTCAAAAAATTAGGATTAGACCCACCATATGATCCAGCTATCCCTCTTTTAGGTATTTTCCCAGAGGAGTTAGAATTAGCACATTTCAATGACATGGCAAAATTCATTTTCATAGCAGCTCAATTTACAAAAGCTAAATTATGGAACAAACCCAGATTCCCCTCACTGGATGAATGGATCCCAAAGCTCTGGTATATGTATACAGTGGAGTTCTACTCAGCTATTAGAAACTATGATATTGCATCTATTGAAGGTAAATGGATGGCATTGGAAAAAATCATACTGAGCAAAGTCAGCGAAACCCAGAGAGTCAAGGGCCAAATGGCATCCCACATTTTTGGAGACTGGACCTAAACCCATACTTGGGAGTAACGTAGACAAACTCGTGTATTAGATCCATAGAACAAAAATGCAAAATGTTAGTATTTATGAGATACAGTTGCAAGATACTTCCTAAGATATTTGAACAAGCCATGCTCCATACCTGTACAAAAACATAAATGTTTAATCCCATTGTCAAATTTTTTGAAGTATAACAAGGGATCATAGGAAGGCAGAGAAGAGGAAATGTTGGAACTGAGCCAGGTATAAATGTCACTGTATATACTATAGCCATATATATATATACATATGTGTGTATAATATTCTTTATAAGTATAAGAATTTTGACACTGTATTTGGGTTTTTGAGGAGCAATACAGGACCCAGAAGAAAGGCAAGAGATCAGGGGACTGGAGGAGGGAGGTAGAGGGATGTCGGGGGTTAGGGGAATATTGAACAAATTGTATGGCTGAATTGTGTGCATCTAGGAAAATGTGACAACTAATCCCAACATTATGTAAAACTATAATGAGCTAATAAAAAAAGTATATATA
>PVKS010039799.1:0-17026 GCA_004027875.1 Aplodontia rufa | reverse complement strand
TCTTGATAGGTATAAGAATTGTGTCATTGTATTTAGGCTTTTTACAAACAATATAGGACCCTAAAGAAAGGCAAGGGATCAGGGTTCAGGAGGAGGGAAGTAGAGGGATGTGGGGGCAGATATTGCACAAATTGTGTAATATCCTGATGTGACAACTAATCTCAACATTATGTAAAACTATAATGCACTAATATATATATGTATATATACATATGTGTGTGTGTGTATATATATATATATATATATGAATAAAAAATAAAAATGGTAAAAAAAAACTGTGGAGTTTGTTTTAGGAAAGCCTGACTTCATACCCTACCTTTGTAGTCAGCTCAGTTATATTGAGCAAATAGCTTAGTATCTGATAAACTGAGAGATTCATGTATTATATACTTCAGTTTCTCTGCAAATTGAGGGTTAAATATATTACATACTTCATATGATTATGAATATCAAAAGCCTCAATGAAAATAGAGTGCCTTGTACCTGGCACATAAATACTAAAGATTTACGCATGGTTATTAATATGTTCTAAAGAAGGGAGAAGATATTAGATACAGCTGAATATAACTGATTTGATCAGTGCTGTGCCTTGGAATATTTGCTCATAATATCCTTAATGGATTGGTGTAAAGAAGAGGCCTAGTTATGATTTCAATGAATAAACTGATGTAATTCCAGGCAAAAAATAATAATAATTGTCTTAAGCACCTAGGACTGCCATAGCAAGACACCAAATATTGGGTAACTTGAGCACAGCTATTTTTCTCACAGGTCTTGAGGCTGGAAGTCTGAAATCAGGGCACCAAAATGGTTGGTTTCTGATGAGACCTCTTCTCCTGACTTGCAGACTGCCATCTCACTATGTGTTCACTTGGCCTCTTTAGGAGTTTAAGGAAGAAGAGAGAGAGATGATTTCTCTGATGTCTTTTCCTAAAAGAACATTCACCTATTCATATCAGGGCTGACTCTTATGATCTCATTGAACCTTAACTATCTCCACATATGATTATGCTGGGACTTCAGGCTTCAACATAAGAATTTTGGAGTGACACAGCCCAGTCCACATCATTAGATATAAAATAGAATATTGGCAGTGGGCATGAGATGAGAAGATAAAAGTGAGATGTGACTCAAATGTTTTGGAGATGGGCATCTATTTGGCAAAGGGATAGAGACCACCATTTAATCAAAGATGCTAATAAGTTATTGGAAGACTATGATACACTATCAGCGATTTAAAAGGAAAAAAACAAATTAAAAAGAAAATTTGCAAGAACATAATAATCTTAGTCCTTACCTTCCAGCAGTCAGTTGAAAATTCACTCATGAATTCTTGCATGCACCAGTCTCTGACCATGAGCATTCTTCTGGAAACTTAGAAATAGTCAATAAAAAATGACCCTGTCCTCAATAAAATCCTAGGCAAGATAGATGTTAGACTAGAATTCAGTGGAAAGACCAAGGAAGGAATTTGGGACTCACATGCATTGAGGTGGTAGTGAAAACCCTATCACATATTTGGCAAATAACAAAGGATCAGGATGAAACATGGGAGAATGGTTTATTTAATTATTTCAAATATTACTGGGCCATAGTAATTTTGCTGTATAAAAATTTTACATGTATCTGTGAAACTTTTAAAGAATAAAATATTTTACATTAAGATAAAATCTAAGAATGTATTTGGAGTTCACCATAGACATTTCACCACTAGTGAAATAAAAAAAAAACAAAAAATTCTGCAGTCCTAATACTATTAAACTATAAATGGCAGTGATAACCATCACATGCTTCAGGTATGTCAAGTGACTGTTAAATATCTGGCTAAACAAAAATCAAGTAACATTTTGCCTCTTGTTCATTTTTATCCATTAAAGTGAAATTCACCAAATTCTTGCCTCAGATATGAAACAATATGAAGATCTCCAGGGTGATTCCAGAATGTCTTGATTAGTACTTTGTGGAAAGTGGCATTCAAAGCAGATCATGGATGTTTTTTATTTTACTTAACTTTCCAATAAAAATTCTTTGTGACCCTGGATGAAACGGGGAGGTAAATTGGAATTTTATAGCAAAGGGCAAAGAGAGCTCAGGGGGAACAGGTCATAAGTTTTGTTTAAGATGAGGTTGTCAATGGGAAGAGGGTGGGAGCCAGTTTATACAGCTGCAAAAGACACTGTGAGAAAATCTCTAACGCCATAATAAACGTACTATCTTCAGACATAGTGTGAAGGAAATTGGAGTAAAGTTAAAACACATTCCTTTTCTCATTCTCTTCTTAAAATGAATGGGATGGTGGAAGAAAATAAGAACACATCACTATTCATGTGTCTGAAATTTTTTTTCTTTTTTTATTAGGAAAATTGTAGACAATTTTCTTTGCCTTTTCTTCACACACACAATAAAAAGAGAATAAATTAGGCATATGTTATTTTGCTCATGCTTTAAAATGTATGAGTTTTGACAGTTTAACAATTTTATTAATGACTTTATTTTGTACTGACTTAAAAATTTATGATTTTCTTTTCAACAATTTCTTGTGGATACCAAGGAATTTGAAGCAAAACCTTTCGGAAAATTAAAAAAAATTCCAGGCACCTTGCCCATAAATAGGTACACTTAATAAAAAAGAGCCTCAATACTGTTTTTTAAATGTGTATACGTGCATTTCATAAATGAAAAGGTTTACCAATAATTTAAAATACATATATTCTATACTAAAAGACAAAAGATTGTACTGCTCTGAATACTACAGATCTGTGTTGTCCAATATAGTAAGCAATAATCATATGTGGCTACTTAAATAAAAATGTATTTAAAACGAAAAAGTTAAATCCTCAGTTGTACTAGTTGCACATTGTGTCCTTACTAGATGCACCTGCTCAGTGGCTACCACAAGCCTGCAGGACACCTATGAAGCATTTCATCATCAGGGTTGTGTTGAGCAATAAATGCTGTGAGTGTCTAAACTTTATTTTAGACAAAATCCTGATCTTCTGTGAGTTAATTGCCTAAGAGTAGAAAGGGGATTAACTAAGTAAAATTATTATTAGAAACTTACTTTAATAAGACAGGCTAGGTGCTAGAAACAGCAATGATTAAGAAAGGTGAGTTTTCTGTGGTGAGTGAAGTTATAATTGTTGAAATTAATATAGTTTTTAAACATTAGACTCTTCTAAGAATTGATTCTTCTTTAGAATTCTGAATGGCACAATAATTTTACTCTTGTTTTTATTTGGGGTTTGTGTCTAGCTCACCGTATAGACATATCAGTCCATAAAGTTTGTTCCTCTAAGCATAACACAATGGCAATTATCCAGATAATTATCCTGTGATAATTCTTGTGACGGACATTGCTCTCTACTTCTAAACTGCTATATCAAATTCACTTATACTTGATATGAAACCAAGATGAAGTGATTCACAGTTGTGGTCAAGTGGGCACTCTGTACTCTGAGTCCTTATTATTATGCCACTGAGCAGTGGATTACTGCACAATTCCAAAAAAACGAGGACAGAGAAGTTGCTGTGAAGTGAATGCCAACTGAGTGGACAGAGAAATGTCAATGCTGCAACACAACTATACACACTCCCGCATCTGACAGCGGTAGACTGATTCACCTGGCATGTAACACAACAACATCAGGTACCTCTGTTTGAGGTCTGGCTCCATGCAGCCAGAGAGATGAAGAGACTAAGCCATAGAAAGTGACGACTCTTAAATACGAGTGCCTGGCCAGGCTTCTGTTTATTGGCACAAGGATTACCTCTCACACCTGGGGACTTTAGTCCCATCTTTACATATGCATCATGATATTGTCAATGACATTTAGAGACAACTTAGGAACACTTGGAAGAGGCTGCAAATAATTAATGGTTTGATAGAACCACTTTTTTTTTGTCCTTTAGTACCAATTATTTTACATATTGTGGAAATAATGGGAACATTATAAGGGGTCACACTCAAGTTTTAATTCTACTTATTTACTTCTTTTTATTTGGTCCAGAGTCCACACACAAATGGAATTTGCACTGTTATCTCAATCATTATAAGGATTCCTGGAATGTTCTACCCACGTAGAACTCTTAACTCTTTGGGAATAGTGTGTGCTGTTTACACCTCCATGCTCCTACAACAGTCCATTTCTGGAATGTTATTCTCCCATTTAATGTTTATTTAGCCTTCACCATCTAACTCAAGCTCCAACTCCTCTTTCATCCATACATTCCAAAAAAGTTTATTGAGTGTTTGCTGTGTTCTAAGCACCTTTTGGGGATCAGGGAAACAACAGAAAAAAAAAGAAACAAGCTTAATGTCTTTCTAAGAAGTAATAAAATGTGAAATAAATATATAAAATTAAAAACAAGGCTGTGTTACTAGAAGGAAATTGTTCAGGATATAGTATGTGAGTAGATTATCTTGGATTGGCAGTCAGGGATACATCTCTGAGGAAAGGGCACTCCAGAATATTATCAATGCAACGCAGAGGGATCTACAGAGTATCTGTGATAAAAGCTCCTGGCAAAGGTACAAGCAAAGGTAAGCCTGCAGGTTAGCACAGAAAGGCAAGACCAGTAGAAAGCCAAATGGTGAGGAGGACAGAGGGGGAGATGAGTTCAGAGTGAGGCAGATGCCAGGCGACTAAGGTCATATAAGGCCATGGTATTGATTTTAAATGTTGTCAGTCTCGAAGACACTGAGGATTTTGAGAAGAAGGTAAGACAATCTGTTTTGAGACTTGGAATCTTTCACTTGGCAGCCAAGTATGGAATAGATCACGGGGTCAGGAATAGAAACTGGAGACATTTGGCCGATTATTGAAGTAGACAGGTACAATACATTAGAGGCTTAAACTAAAGTGAGAGCAGTGGTCATTATGAAAACTACACAAGTTCAAGATAAGCTTGAGAGTCAGAGGCGAAAGGCAACGGTATTTGCTGATAAGTAAAATATAGCATTGGAGGAAATAACTAGGAGAAAAGGAAAACTTAAATTTTTGGCCCAACCAACCAGGTAAAAGCAGCCAATTAAGGGGGAAAAAGGTTGTATGTGTGTACATGTCTGTGTGCAGGTGTGTGGTGGTAGTAAGACCATGAAAATCCTAGGATGGATGCTTACTGGACATACTGGTGGGAATGTCAAGTTCATAGTCAGATACATGCGTTTGGAGGTTTAGTGACACTAGTGCACTGATAACACTGAGATGCCAAGGAACTGACGGAGAGTAAGTGAAGAGAAGGATTGTTCAAGGACTGATCCCTGGACTATGTGTGATGACAAAACAAGAACAGAGACACAAAAGTGATTCTTTCTCCACTGAGTTACAAAGAAAATAATAGGTCTTCTTTAGTGGCCAGTCCAATAATTCTTTGGTAATTTTTATTTTAACCCTCATAAGTTTCTTAGTTATTTTTGTATCTGAAATGTCCTTCTTCAAACTTACCCATAGTGAGTACTCATAAATCTTCCGGGAATACATATAAACCTGAATAAATGTTTTGTGACGTGGCCAAGAAATTTTGAAAAAAAAGATAAATGACACAAAACCAACACTTACGGCTGGTAATATTGGAAGGCAATGGTAATGTAATCATCTGTAAATTAAATATTTTATTTCATTTCTCTAATTTCCCTATACTTAATATGGACAACTCAACTGTCTTCCAATGGTTTTCTTACACATCAATTTCACACTTACAATACCTTCATATCCAGTTGCTTTTTACTTTAAATGTTTAGAAACCAGGCTCCTATTCCATCATCACCTTTATTTCTAACACTGACCTTCATAGAAATCCATCCATTCTGTCTACAGACCAGTTTCCGTAAGTACTCGCAGTTACACTTTATTGGTTCTGAGTCTTTCTGGAAGTTTCATGCAGCATATAAGACTAAACTATGGAGTCTACGGGCTCTCTGGTAGCACACCTATGCCTGCAGGCAGGTATCTGCAAATGACTGGCTTCAGGTGTTTGCCTGCAGGAGCTCATTGAAAGTCAATGCAAATGAGGCCATTTTCCCCAGCAAGACACATCTACCTGCAGGAACCTTGTAGGCACAGGTGTATTTTGGGACTTTAGTAGTGCACTTCTTAAACATATGTATATCATTATATATTAATCATAAATACTAGGTCAACAAAGTGAAGAGTAGTCAATAAAGTAGGAGAAAGAGATGATATGACAATAAGTCGGATCGTAAAAATACAGGTAATGTTTTTGTCTACTTCTCTACATAGTTTGTTTCATGTCTGCCACAGACAAAGCTCTCATTCTGCCATGTTTTTTATTTTATTTATTTATTTATTTATTTTAAAGAGAGAGGGACAGTGAGAGAGACAGAGAAAGAGAGAAACAACTTTATTCAGTTTTTCACATGGCCTTAGTTGCTCCAACACTCAGTTGTGTACGTGGTGCTGGGGTTTGAACCCGGGTCCTCGTGCTTGCCAGGCAAGCGCCGAAACCGCTGAGCCACTGCTCCAGTCCCACTGCCATGTTTTTTAGAAGACATATAATTTTTTAAAAAATTTAAGGCATGTTGATGGAAAGCTTACAAGATTACCAAACAAAAATTATTTGTAATTTTACTGTGTTTTTAAATATAAGAAATTCATTAAACTTAAGCTAAACCACAGAGTATTCGAAATCATTTTTTTCTATTTCTGAATTATACCAAGTATCCAATGCTAAAGTTTGATAATTCTACATAGTCAAATTGAGCTACAAATTCAGATGGTAATTGAAAGAGCATTCTATAATTTGTTTTTTTTTTAATTTTTAGTGCTTTTAGGTTCATTTTATCAGTGAAAGCATGGAGTAAACTCACCTTCTCCAACTAACCACCTTGTGGTGATTTTTTCTAACCAAGAATTCCTTCAGTGTCCTCAGAGTATGCACTTTGTCATGTCAAACAAACTGAAATGTCCTTGTGGGAACATACCATTTCACTTCTCTAAGGTGCCAGTCCATTTTTCTTTTTAACTTTCTTCAACCTAAGAAATGTATTCTCTATTTTATATCTGACTTCTCATACCTTGCATTCGAATTGAATCAAATTTCATAGCAAATTCTTAAAATAAGTTGTGTCTTTGAATCTATAATACATTTGAATGCATGTGGTATTCTTGAAATTTAAGACAGTATTGGTGGGGGTTGAAGAGGAGCCACAGTGCTTTATGCGTATCATGCACCATTCAAATTAAAATATATATTTGACATTTGCAGGGGATTTAGCTCTGTTAAAATTTCATATGCAGGTGGGTGCTTAATAAATAATTTCTGATGATGAGCCAAGAATGTGCTGTATATAGGGTTTGAGCATATGCTCCGTGATATTAATGATAAAACATATGCTTAACAACATTTCCATCCAAGCCTGGGACATATTGCCTCCATCTTTTACTGAACATCTCCTCCAAAAAGGCCTCCCATCTTGAAATAAAAATGTTTTAAGATCTAGGAATGTTCCCATGCTCTAGTTCTTCTTCCTGCTTGCCAACAGTATAACCTTCAAAAATATGAGTCTCATAATGCCTGCCTTGCTTAAAAACTTTCAAAGTCTCTAACATGGCACTTGGGACCCTTCACAAATTTACAGTCTGATCCTAATATGCTTTGCTATCTTCTTTTTCATGGTGTTCCCACCCACCCTATTAAACAGCTGTGTTGCTCCCTGTTCTCTGCACACATCATGAAGTTTTACACCTCCATGCTCTTTTTAGTACCATTAAATCAGCCTGAAATATGTTTTCCAAACTTCTCAGCATGGTAAGCTCAACTCATGCCCTAATTCCTTTTTAAAAAGATTTCTTTTCTGAGCATTCTTCCGAGATTTCCTGAGCCACCTGTATCCTGTCCCGTTTCATTTCTCAGACACCTTCCTAGATGGTAACTCTTGTTTGTATCCATTCACCCGCCTTGGCTTGTCTCTATTTGGGCCTGGGCAATAGGGATAACTATGGTGATGTAATATTTTTGAGAGATTTTCATGTATTTGGTTCATTCTTAATTCTCCATTTTATTATTTTTTGGCAAGTAGCTTTTATATTAGTGCATTGTAGTTATACATAATAGCAGGATTCATTTTGACATATTGATAAATGCATATAACATATTTTTCTTCCTTTCAATTCCTAGTAATTCCTCTTTTCCTCCCCTCCTTTACCATCTTTTGGAAAACAGCTGCTAATTATATGAATAGTGTTTTAGTAAGATAATTTTAAACATTAAACAAGTACAAGATAAAAATAGGAAGAAAATGTGTAGAGAAATTAGAAAACTATACCATTACATCAGTTCCCTAAATCAGAGTAAACATTATAAACAGTTTGATGTAAGCTCTATCAGAGCTGGGGATTTTTTATCTTTAACTAACACATAATTTTTCTACATACTTATGGGTACACTATGATAATACTTGTATACAGTGTATAATGATTAAATCAGGATAACTAATATTTTCCTTTCTCAACATTTATTCATCTTGTGTTCTGGGAACCTTTGAATTCTTCCAGTCATTTTGAAACATTTAATACATTTTTGCAGGCAGTAGTTACCCTACTGTGCTACAGAACACTAGATGTAATTTCTCCTATCTTTATTTTGGTACATTTAACCACTTTGTATACCTACATTCCCCTACCTTTCCTAGCATCTAGTAAACCCTATTCTAACCTCCAATTCTATGAGATAAATGGTTTTTGGTATTTGTCCTTGTCTGTCTGGCTTATTTGATTTAGTCCCTTAGTTCTATCCATGTTGCTATAAATGACATGCTTTCAGTTTTTTTATGGATGAATAATATTCCATGATGTGCGTATACATATGTGTGCGTGTGTTGGTGTGTGTATGTTTGTATGTGTGTTTCAGTTAGTTTTTACGTTACTATGACAAAAATAACTGACAAGAACAAAATAGAAGAGGAAAAGTTTATTTTGGCTTACGGTTTCAGAGGTTCAGTCCATGTTTGGCCAACTCCATAGCTCTGGGCTCAAGATAACACAGAACATGTAGGAGAAAGGGTATGGCAGAGGAAAGCAGCTCAGAATATAAGGGCCAGGAAGCAAAGAAAGAGAGCTCTGCTCACTAAAGTCAGACCCTTGTGACCTACTTCTTCCAGCTACCTCTTATCTGCCCACAGTTACTGCCTGGTTAATCCACAGCAATGGATGAGTCCAGTGATTAGATTAAACCTCTCATAACCCAACCACTTCACCTTTTACATGAGGTTTTTTTGGACACCTCATATCTAAACCATAACTACACACATACGTACATGTGTGCTTATTTTATTTACCCGTTCACCCCTCAGTGGAAATCTTGGTTGATAATGCACTTTGGCTATTCTGAGGAGTGCTTCAAAAAACAAGGGAATGCTGATCTTTTTTGATACAATGATTTCATTTCCTTTGGATATATACTCAGTAGTGGGATTGCTGGATCATATGGTAGTTCTATCTTTAAGTTTTTTGAGACATCACCACACTGTTCTATAATGGATATACATATTTATATTCCCACCAACAGCGAGTTCCCTTTTCTCTATAATTTCACAAGCGTTTGTTATTTTTTGGCTTTTTATAATAAGTTTCTTTTTGCTTCTACATATCTTTTCAAATATATAAATCTTGATAAATTTTTAGAAGAAATACGTCCTTTTAACATGCATTTTGATTTTATTCAGTTGTGGTCATCTTTATACATCAAAACAGCCATATCTACCTTATATCTTTAAATCTTATGCCTTATATTTTAAAACTGTAATGCCTTCGTAGATGTACTATAAGTTGCTTATATTTTTATTTGATTTTTGGGTTATTTCTAGCTTTTGTTGTAGCCAAAAATGCTTTATATATTTTCTTTAACATATCTCTTTTCTTATTTGGGACACCAAAAAATTAAGGTCTGTCTTCTATCCATAAGAATAATGAGAGTCATTAATCCAGAAGAAAATAAGTATAAAAAAGAATAACAAAGATTTATTAGACACCTAAAATGAAACACAAATCGCATACATGCTTCCTATTGAAGCATATTTTACATTGCAAATCATAAATATTAAGTAGCATTATTCTCAATTTTTCAATTTCCCCTTACTTAATCTTTGAAATCCTTAGCTTTTGTGACTGAAGAAACTGCCTTTGACCTGATTTTATCTGGTGTATTTCTTTTTCTTAGCAATTAAGAATCAACAACAGTCTTCCCTGCCTTCCTACTTTAAGCAAACAAAACTTTCATGAGGTACTTGTCCCATGTCCATCTAAACTGTAATAGTCTTTCTTTTCTCTTCTGTCCTTTCTTTCTCTTCCTTTACTGTTTTCTTTAATTTGGGTTCTTACAGGTAAATAAGATTATTCTAGTTCATGCACCATTATTGCTCAGGAATTAAAGGCAGAATTTCAAGCTCCTGTACTTAACAGGAGTTACCTTCCTTTAATGTGTTACAAATTGCTAATCTGTTTTCATCAGTTCATGGAGCCTATTATCATTTACAGGAGTCTGAGCATTCTCCTTTGTTTTCAAGCTATATTTCTGCTTCTGAATAACTGTGCCTTTAGGTAGACAGCTACTTTTAATTTCATTTCATGCTCCTTTTTGCCCCTGTTCAGGCAGAGAAAACAGCTCTCTTTTTGGAAGGAGGAAGAACTCCTAGTGCAGGGATACTTCATACAAGGCAGATCCTTGTGGAGGAACTCTATCTACAACTCTGGCCACAAAAAATTTCTGCTTTTCTAGTAAATCATTTCCACCCACAAGCCAAGGTTTATAATATTACCTGTTTTTAAATTACAACGGGTATATTTTGTATACATTTGTTTTTCTCAGTAGGAATGTGAAATGCTTATAGGACAGGAGAATTCAATGGAATTCAATATTGTTCCCATATCTTGGGCAGAATATCTGAGTCATATTAGTCACATGTTCTTTGATAAATAATTTATGTGTGTGTGTGTGTGTGTGTGTGTATACAGTTTTTATGACAGATGAAATTTTACACAGTACTTTTTGTGATTTAAAGACACTGATCAGATTGATTCAATTAAAGTATATGTGTTATTGGGAAAGAGAGAGGCAGCCACAGCTCAGAATTTTTAATTCTGAAATACAGTGTTTAAAAATGTCCATAAGGAGTTGAACAACCTCTTGTTTGAGTATAAGTTTTTAAAAAATAAGGCAGAGAAAAAGTTCTGAGAAAATGTCTTGTCTGAAGTACTGAAATCCAAGATGCATTTTTTTAACCACTTGCAAAGAAGCAAGAATTCCTTTCTTTTTCTTTAAGAAAAAAAGATGTAAATGAAAGAGAAACTATAGGCAAATAAATATTTGGAGAAAATAATGCTTATTTGTAAAACAAGAGACTGATTTTTATTCACCTGGAGGAATATTTTTTTCTCATAATTAGAGTTTATTCTTTACAGTTATGTCCTTCATCTTTATATTTGAAAACAAATCAGAAGGCAGCTCAAAAGGACATCTACAGTTTTGTCACAAGCAACTGTTCCTCCATGTTCTCTGTGAATATGTTGACCATCTGAGGATGGAATGAACATATAATGTAGACAGCAAATCATGAGGACTGTTTAAACCCTTCATTTTCGTTTGTTCTAGTTGCCTCATCCATACTTCTGCAAATAATTATATTTTTCTGTAGGAACAATTTTGACTGTCATTGCTTCTAACAGCTTTTTCAAAATGCAGTCTTTGGAAAACATGACTGGAAATAATTTCTAAAACCGTGTATTCAATGCCTTAACCTCAGAGCCCAAATGTCTTTTTTCTCTCTTGAATGACAGTATGAACTGGGGAATACATTTTCCTATGAATTCATTTTATCATGTAAACTTGAGGATAATTCACGTTTTGTTTTTCAGAAATTACTTCTGGTCACTGGTAATACTTCATACTACAAAAGAATTATGTATAATAACAATAACAATTTTTATGGGCATTGAAAACTAGAAGAATCCTGCACAAAAGTTTCTTTTTTGAAGTATACTATCTGATCTTTTTCTTTTATATTTTAACATTTTCTAATAAATTTATAAGTAACTACTTCTCTGATTTTTCTACAATCACCAATTAATTTATTCTTGTGATTGTCTTTTATAGTATGCTTTCTCAAATTCATTTGTCAAGTAAGTGAAATACAAAAAGGAAACATCAATCTTCATATCATGTAGACAAAAAATATTAAATGTGAATTTTTATTTACGATTGATTTTTCTAGAGGACTACTAATGTGTTTTTCTTTAAATTTGAATTCATTTCCCACTATTAGAATTGTGAGAAAAATGCAATCAGAATCCTACATACCTACTTAAAGATGTGTTCCCCACTGAAGTTCCTAATCCTATATGACTGGATTTAATAGTGTTGTGGGTACTAATAAGGTATTTCTTTGGCCCAATCTCTTTTCATACTGGAAACCAGCAAATGAATGAGTATAATATATTCCCTACATTTTACTTTAAAATATCTAATTACACCTTGGAATAGAACCAAATTTTACAGCCTTTAACATAAGCATTTTCTCATTATGTAGGCATCTTCAAAATGGAAGGTAATCACACATCTTTATTGAAGCCTTTTTTCTAGATAAAGGAATTCACCCAAAAGTCCTGAAACTACACAAAATTATATTGAGTTGATATTAGACATCCACTTGTCAGTTTCAGTAGGCGTATTAATCTAGCTGTCCTTGGCTGTACTTTAGTAAGACTTTTGCCTGGTAGCAATCAGAAGATTTAGTTAATGGATGGATTTGGGTAACAGCTCTGGAAAAGGGAAAGAGTTTGCAAAAATGTGTAAGAACGCATCTGAGTTATCATGGATGTTAAAAGTCTAAATAAATCTATGTGTTAGCTGTCAATTCATATACACTAAAATCGGAAAGCAATGATCTTCAGATATACTTGCTAAAAGAATTAAATGATTATAATTTTCAAAAAGTCTGGAAATGCAATAAGAACTCTTTTTATGAACAGACATTTTATCTTTATTCACAGTCTCATGTATGACAAAAAAATATAATAGGACTGTTTTGCAGCTTAATCCTGGTGTAACCATTCTGAACCTCTTTAGCTTTTCTAAGTTGATTTCAAATTTCTTGTTTACTGTTGAATGTCATTTGGAAGTTTAATTTCCAGTCAATTTTTATGTTCTGGTTTGTGGTGAATATTTGGAGCGTTAATACTTTCAGTTCATTATTAAATCAACATATACTTACTAATTCTAAGTAAAAATTCAGTAGTGCTTTCACTATCTTGCCCTCTGTAAATCCCCAATGAGGTGCAATGTACAGCTTTGTTATTAGTGCAGTTTTATGATTTCCTCAGTTTGAAGTGACAGAGCATTCAAATTGTAAGTCTGATGTAAGAAAATCAACAAAGTGAGTTTTTTCATAAAAATACATAAATGAAAAGAAATTTTCTTCTTCTCTTTCCTCCAAGAGGCCTTAAAATATTTGACCAAGTTAAAATGATAAATAAAAAAATTCACATACCTCATTATCTTTGGTTATAACTTATGTTCAGGCAAGAATTTGGGATAAAGATGGAAAGTTGTTAGAACAAGAGACCTTGGCACAGTAGTTTGTTTGGAATTTATGATTATAATTGCTCCTCAAAAATATACTTTAAAGTTATATTTTCTGAGCTTCACACAGAAGAATTGTTTTATTCAGGTGGCAAAAATAGTTCAACTTATAATAACAATTAATTAGAAGATATTTAGTCATTTCAACTTTATGAGTGGATTTTCAAGGATACAGAATCATCCTGTATGACTGGGATTAATTTTTAAATGAGAGAGAAAGAAAAGAAAAAAGGAAGTAGTCAAATCCTTATTATATGCTATTTTTGTCACTGATGTAATAACGACCCTTCTCATCTATGTTTCAATGTCAAATGTAAATTCCAACCTCTAAAGCTTTTCAAAAAGTTGACACTATAACACCTAGAATTTTACCATGGAAAGAAAGGGAAAAAAGTGTGTAAATGGAATGATATTTTTTGTCAAATTGCAGCCACTAAAATGCACATATATTTCTCAAATTCTAAAAACAGTGGCTTGAATTAAATACTGTGGTCTAATAAAATTATTTGTAATTTCTAGGACAAAGTCAAAAAATAGCAGGCTTGTATTTGTAGCACCAGAAAGTTCTGGTTTGCAGATACATTTTGTGGGTTTCAACTTGTCATTAGTGAAAGCTTTTCATTAATAAAATGATGATGGGTGGAAATAGTCCAGTTCATTAAGCAAATCTTCAAGACATTAGGAAGGACTTGGGGAGAGCCCATTTTGTGTGGGCAGTAGAATTTCTCTTAAAGTCACACCTGCAAAAGTATTGTGGATCTAGAAGTAGACACTAAGGTTGTTATGCAATCTTTCAAATAAATACACGTGTTTTGAGGACACTGTGTTGGTCAGCTTTGCATCATGTGCCAAAAATATCAAACAAGTAAAACAGTTTACTTGGAGGTTCATAGCTTCAGAGGTCTCATTTAATAGATGGCTAACGCCATTGCTTCACGTCCAATATAAAGCAAATATAATGGCCAAAGGGTGGGGGCAGGGGAAAGCTGCTCCCTCATGGCAGCCAGGAAGTAGAAAGAGAAGGGAGAAGGAGCTTCAAGGAAGAAGCACCCTTCCAGGATATGTCCCCAGTGAATTATATCTTCCAGCCATGCCCCACCCACCTACAGTTGCCATCCAGTCCACCCATTCAAACTAAGATCAACTTGTTAAGTTACATAATCTAATCATTTTACTTCTGAGTATTCCTTCATTAACACAGGAGTTAAGTTATATGATCTAATCATTTTACTTCTGAGTATTCCTTCATTAACACAGGCATTTTTAGGAGACATTTCACATCCAAACTCTATTAGACATTATTATGACATTATTATATTATTATATTATTTCATCACTATCATGACAGTGATGAAATAATCCACAATTCAGGTAAAAAAAAAAAAGAGACACAGAATCACATAATCCTTTTTCATACTTGAGGGAGAATTTAAATCATCTTGTTAGCAAATTCTTTGTGTCTATGTGTAGGTATAAAATATTTCTTTCCTTGAGATAAAGCATTAACAATAGTCCAAATGACTGAGAAAACTCTGATTTTCAACATGAATTTGGAAATTTTAAATCATCATTAAGATAAACCTGTATTCAACAGTACACCAAAAATGTATAAAGGGATTACTTTCATGCTCATTGCTTGAATTTGGATCTTAAATGTCCCTGAAATGTCCATGTGCTGAAGGCCTTATTCATAGGTTGCCACTATTGCAGGTAGTGGAAACTTGAGGAGGTGGGGCTTAATGGAAGGAGCTTAGATCATTGAGGGAGTGCCCTGGAAGGACTGTGGGATCCTAGTCTCTTCATCTCCCTCCTTCTTAGCATCCTCGCTACCCCAAGGTTAACAGCTTCCTCTGCGATTCACTCAGTAATTCACTTCCTTGCCACTGGCCCAAAGGACTGAAACCTTCAAAACTGTAAGCAAAAATAAATCTTTCCTTTTTCAAGTTCATTTATTTCAGATATTTGTTATAGGAACTCTCCTAAACACTTTTTATGGATACCAAAACCCTACAAAGCCTCATCAAAAAAAAAAAAAGAAAAGAAAAAAAGAAAAGAAAATTACAGACCAATATCCCTGATGAACATTGACACAAAAATCTTCAGTAAAGTTCTAGCGAACTGCATTCAAAAACACATCAAGAAGATAATTCACCACATTCAAGTGGGCTGCATTCCAGGGTTGCAAGGCTGAATCAAAATAGGTGAAACAATAACTGTGATTTATCATTTAAGCAAAATTAAGGACAAACACCAAATGATCATCTCAATAGATGCAGAAAAGGCCTTCAATAAAATCCAGCACCCATTTATGTTCAAATCTCTAGAGAAAACAGGGATCAAAGGATCTCATCTTAACTTGGTAAAGGACATATATGCCAAACCCTCAGTTAATATAACACAAAATGGAAAAAAAAAAGCTGAAAGCAATTCCACTAAACTCAGGAACAAGACAAAGCTGTCAGCTCTTGCCAATATAATCCTTGAAACTCAGAAAAGGCAGTATTCAGAAAAGGCAGGGAAATCAAAGGGAAAAGAATAGGAAGAGCAGAAGTCAAGCTATCCCTTTTTGCTGATGACATAATCCTATTTTGGGAAGATCCAAAAAAATTCTCCAGAAAACTGTTAGACCTTATAAACAGGCTTGGAAAAGTAGCAGGTTACAGGATTAACACCACAAATCAATAATGTCCTTATACACTAACAATAATAGGACAGAAGAAGAAATCAGGAAATCCATCCCATTTATAATATCTTCAAAAACAATAAAATATTTGGGAATTAATCTGACAATGGAAGTAAAAGATCTCTACAATGAAAATTATTGATCATTGAAGACAGAAATTGAAGATGACCTGAGAAGATGGAAAAATGTTTCATGTTCTTGATTAGGCAGAATTAATATAATTAAAATGGCCATTCTGCCAGAAACACTATGCACATTCAATGCAATCTCTATCAAGATACCAATGGCATTCTGCACAGATATAGTAAAAGCAATTCTCAAAATTATTTGGAACAACAAGAATCCCAGAATAGCCAAAACATTACTAAGCAAGAAAGACAAATCAGGTGGTTTTGCAATACCAGATCTAAAACTGTATTATAGAGCTTTAGTAACTAAAGCAGGATGATACTGGTATCAGAATAGGAATGAAGGCCAATGGAATATAATAGAAGACTCCGTGACAAACCCATAAATCTTTAAGCATCTGATCCTTGACAAAGGTGGCCAACATATAACATGGATGAAAGACAGCCTATTCAACAAATGGTGCTGGACAAACTGGATAGTCTTGTATAAGAAGTTGAAATTAGATCCTTATCTGTCCCTTGCACAAAAATTAGATCAAGTTACTAGGAATTAAACCAGTTACCATAAAATGCTAGAAAATAAATTAGGACCAACACTCCTGCACATGGAAGTTGAAAACAA